>PVIA01002988.1:41637-185599 GCA_004024845.1 Tonatia bakeri | reverse complement strand
ATAATTGCTTCTACTCTCCATTCTCTGGCTTGGTATTGAAATAACTAACTGCCCTGTTAAGTTGTCACAAGCACTGCCTATGAGTCTGGAAGCTACAAAGTGGGGGGCCTTAAATAGCTAGCAATTCCCTATAAAATGGTAGAAGGAAACAATTTCCAAAGTAAACAGAGGGAAGTCATTTGACAGATAAAATAGATCAGGCACAGACACCCAATAGTTTGCTTACCTCTAGGAGGACAAAACAACAACTTCTCTGGATATTTTTCTTGCCAACCGCTAAATCTTTAGAAGAAGTAATTTATTTTATAGTTCATTCCATTATATGCTTGCAATCAATGAGCAAACTACTGCATTATATTTGCCCAGCTTTCTTATCAAGACCATAGAATAAATGAACTGCTGGACTACTGTGTATGTATCCTTTTTAAATAGATTGAAAATATATGTAAATAATTTTGTCTCCTGAGCATAAGCAGCATGCAAAGATGTTTAAGGATGATCACAATGATGCAAATTCGTGGTAACTCATTTGCTATAATAGTAACTTTGAGTCACAATGAAGAATTGAGGACACATACGGGAAACAATTTCAGTAGGAGAGTAACCTATGCATACAAAATGTTAAAAGTAACAAAGTTCTCTGTTAACTTCAGGAACATAAGGACTATGCTGTCACTTCCTCCTAGGCAGCCAATTGTAACTCGGGCCTCTCCGGGGATCTGAAATACAGAGATTGCTGCACATGGCATTTTGCAGAAGTCTAAGAATCGTGGAGAATCCCCAATGGTGGTGGGAAGGCTGTTTCTTTTCCCAGTGCCACATCCCATTAGAACACACCCCAGTCCACATCAGTCGAACAAATACTGAGTCTGCAAACAGGACAAGTAACAATGGTGAAGGACAGCAGTACATAGAGAAGCAAAATATCTAATTTGAAGAAGAGCATTCAACCTTTTTAGAGGATAACTTGAAAAGAACTATTAAAAATTTTAGATACACACATCTTTTGACTGTTAGGAACACATTTGCACTGGCAAGCAACAAAGATGGACACACAGAGCCATTCTTTGCATCATTGTTTGAGAATCAAATCCTCAAAACATTTTAAACCTTCACTTATACAAGCTAGGTTAAATAAATCATGGGCATAAAAAAATAATAAAGTAGCAGTATATGTATTAATCAGAATACGATATATTGTCAAATGAAAAAAATTGCAAATCATCATTATATTATGTGTATACTTCTGTATAAAATAAAGATATACATATGAAAGGCATATATATTTTGAAAATCTCTGGAAATATGTGCAAGGGGCTGTCAGCCATCATTGTCTTTGGAGATTGCAAATAAGGAATCTGAAGGACCCAAGTGTTTTCACTCATCACTTCATACTTTCTGTGCTTTTTAGGGTTTTTATTTCTTACCATTAGCCTGTATTAATTTGAAATAAATATCAAAATCTTTAATAACAAACACCCACTGTGAGGAGTAGTAGCATGCAAGTCCTCGTACAGTGTTGGGGAAAGTGTTCACTGGTAACAGGTCCACAGAGGAGAATTTGGCAGATTTTGAAATGAAAATGCACATGCCATTTGATTCAGCATTTCCTTCTCCAGGACTTTCTTCTGCAGCCACCGTGACGCACACACAGGCCTGTCACTGAAGTATTGTGGAGGAGAGCGAAAAACAGCATCTACCCAACTGTACCTCAATAAATGCATTGCAGTGTAGCTGTAAAAAAGAGTAAGAGAGGTCTTTTCTGTATTATAATAAAATAATCACCAAGATACATTGTTAGACTCCAAAGCCAAGGTAAGTGGAATGTCACCATTTGCGTCAATGTGAAAAGGTTATGAATGCCTAGACACCTAAGTGTATAGAACACCTGTGAAAAGAAGTGTTTTAAAAAACTAGTAATTAGTTTCTTCTCAAGAGCTGACTCAAGGAGAGGTGTGAAGGAGACTTAATTTGGTTGTGTATCCTTTTGTATCTTCGGAATTGTATACACATGCCTTGTATTGGCTATTTGAGAAACTAACTTACAACCACATCAAGAAGTTTGATGAGGAACTTCAAAGAGCTGCCACAGATTTTAATGCCATTCAGAGACCCAGATGACTCTTATTCCTTCCTTCAGCAGACACTTATTGAAAACCTATTATGTGCCAAGTATAGTTCTAGGTCGTCAGGTAATAAAATGAACAGACTCTCTGCCCTTGGGGAGCTTGTATTTTGGGGGGAGGGAGCAGGTGCAGGGCAGAGATGAACAATAACAGGAAATACTACAAAGGACAGCACGGTACATAGTATAGTAGCAGGTGATAGGTCCCATGGGGTGAGGGGAAGAGCCGATTCAGGTTAGGTCAGGAGCGTAGAGAACATGGAGGTGGAGGATGGGGGCTGACAGATCAAAATACTAAGGAAGGTGCCAGGGGAGGCCTCACTTGAGAGGCTGAGATTGAAGCAAAGATTTAAAGAAGGTAGATATCTGGGTGGGTATCCAGAGAAAGAACAGTTCGGACAAAAAGAATTGTTCAAGTAAAGGCTTTGAGGTAGAAAGCTGCCTGGTACATTCGAGAGGCAAGAAGGCCGATGGGGCCTGCGTGGATGACTGAGGAGGACAGCGGTAGGAGATGCGACCAGACAAATGACTTAGATCAGGCACCCTGAGCCAGCACCTCCTTTCACGCGGTGTAAGAACTTCAGTTTTTGTTGAGTGAAACAGAACCACGGCCGAGCGTGAGCAGAGTAGTGATGTGATTTGATTTCCTTATCCAAGGATCACTCCAACTGCTACGTTGAAAACAGACTGTGAGGAAGAGCGCGGAGACAGAGACCTGGAAAGAGGCTGCTGCACAGCACAGCTGAGAGAGGGGGTGCCCCCAGCCTGCAAAGGCGATGGTGAGAAGTGAACTGGTTGGGGGGTTCCTGTGAGGTGTGAGAGAAAGAAGCCAAGGGTGATCCCAAAATGTATCCAATCCCTGAGTATAAACCCTTGACACCTGCTCACTCACTATCTTCATGCAGCTTCTGCAAAAGGAATGTCAGGTGGAAAAGAATAATTATAATAGAATTTTTCTAGCTGGCCAAAAGGCTTACCTTGTAAAAAGGATGAACATGAACTGTTTGTCCTCAGGAAGATGAATGGTTGCTGTTGCTTTTATTGTATTTTTATCTGCAAATTATCTTTTATTTCAATAAGGCCACTGTTAAATTTCAGAGTTTTCTTTGCTTATTCGAATCTCCAGCATGTCTTCTTTGCCCTTTGAAAAAAAAAAAACCACAAAGTTGTATATAATTTTCCACGGAAGATCCTTTGTGTCAATACTGTCCCAGGGGAGAAACGTCCTGCGTGAACAGCCCTGTGAGAGGCGCATCTCCTGAGCAGAGGTGTCTCCTCTTCTGTCGTTTTCCACTGACCGTGCAGGTTTGCTCGCTCTTCGGCCACATATAACCCGAACCGTGTCTTCCCAATTATTAAACAAAAGGACATCCTTCTCCTCAAGACAAAATAGTTAAGGAAAAACTTCTAACAGTACGTGTATGACCTTGATTTTGGTGATGTTTCAAAGGTGCATATGTGCGTCAGAACTCATCAGGTGGTATGCTTTGCATGTGTGCAGTTTTCTGTAAGCTCATTACACCTCAATAAAGCTATTTTTTACAAAGACAACTAACTGGTTGATAGCTTCCAAAACCGATGATCTAGATTCTGAGAGTTGTTCTGCACGTCTGTTTTTGCAAAGGATTCCTCGCTCCTGCTGGGGTAAATGCACAAGGACTCATGCATCTGTCTTCCTTGCCATTTTCCTATATCAGGGTCAGGCTGGTTTGGCCATTTTCCCAAACACAAAAGGTCACTTTTGTGACCCTATTTCAGAGCTTTTCCTTTGGTGAGTGACTGTATGAAATATACACCAGGTTCCTTTAATCCTTGGAGAATGGAGCCTTTGGAATACCACGCTTTGAAAAGCAAATCTCATGAATAAGTCTCACTAGCAAACCCCATGGAGCAATAATATTATATGGAAAATGAATTGTAAATATATGGCCTATAGGAGAAAACCTGACTCCAATGCAAGAAAGAGTCCTTCAATAAAAATATAAATAGTATTAACAAAGGATTCTCCATCTTTGCCACTCAGAGCAGTCGAAGGGACTGATCTGTTAACAGGAAGTGCGTGTCCCGTCAACACACTGCTCTCAGGGGCCCAGGTGCACCTGGCTCTGCATCTGTGCTGCCATTGATGTCACAGCAATGAGAACCTCCAACATTCCACCAATATCAGGTTACCCGTAAAGTAAGCCTCCGAATAAAGGGTTGTTCTCTAAGAAAATCTGCTCTAGACAGGCATAAGAAAGCCTAAAACCAAGTTCCAAAAAGATCTGAAGAAGCGACAGACTTTGTCATGCCTCGTTTATGTGAATGAAGAGGCTTGCTCTCAAAATTAATTATAAGAAAGGCTAATATAGTCTATAAAAATAAAATTCTCTCCACCCCGGTGGGGCCAAACTCTGGTTGTTCTTTGAAGCTGCTCCTTCTGCAACACTGCTTACCTTCTGGTAACCCTGTTCTACTCTCCACACAAAGCAACCAAGACACACGGCCCCGCTCTCAGCCACAGACTCATGGGAAACTCCCTCAGCATGGATGTCTACAGCCTTGTCCTTCAGATTCCAGCCATTCCACTTACTCTGAGTTCAATTCTCTCCCTCCTCAGCTTAGCAGGTGCACCGCCTCTACTTAGACTCCAGCTGTTGGTGCTGTGGTTGGGAAATGGTCCCAAGGCAGAAAGTGGGGCAATAGTGGGACTAGCCTTGTGAGCTATGCTTCTTTCTGAAATTACAGTCCTACATTGTGTTTTGCTTGCTGTCAGAAACAGTTGCCTTGTATATTTTGTTTGGTTTTATAGTTGTGTACTATGAGAGGTCAAGTTCAGTACCAGTTACTCCATTTTGAATGGGCATGTTTTGCAAAGCCTATTTTTAAACCACTTCTCAAAATGTACTGATATTTCTCTAGGGGACACAGGAGGACAGAAAGGAGAGTAATTTAAGTAACTTTACAATCATACTCTACTTAGCAGATGTATTAGCACCTACCACCAGACAGTGGCAGGGAATACAGAAATGGAAGAGACAGGTTCTTTAAAGTCTTCACAGGGACAAAGGCTGTCAGGACATTTGCACATTTCCCAGAAGACCTGGTCTTGGTAAGTCTGAGTTGAGAGCAACTCAGATTCATGTCCTGCTTTGATGTTAGAGTCCTCCTCACACCTCTGTAACAACTGGCTGTTACCTTTGCCGACTTTTTCCAATGACAGGAAACCCAGTGCCTTATCAAGCAGTCTATTCTGTCTTCAAAGGACAAAATTTGAAGCTAGACAGCATTTCCTTTTGCCGAGGTGAACTCTATGTGTCCTGAAGCCTACCATCAATTTTTCTTACTTTTACTGGCTATAAATGGTCAATAAAACTCCTCTTCCACATGACAACTTCCAATAGTAGCAGACAAGACTGTCCCTTCCCAAACTGCTGTGGTCTGAGCTGTGGTTGAGTTGTTCAGGCAGAAGGTGGAGGGAATGTGGGGGCTTGCTTTGTGAGCTTTGCCTTTTTTGTGGATTACAGTCTAGTACTATCTGTTTGCTTCCTGAAAGTAGCTGCTTTGTGTATTTTGTCCATTTGTACAGATGTTTACTATGGAAATGCAGTTGAGTGCCAGCGACTCATCATGTGGAGTTATTGTGTTTTACATAGTCTGAATTTGCATTTTGGAGAACTTAAGCTGTGGTCTCAGACTTGGGAATCATGCCCAGCATCACTAAGGCTTTATTAACTTATTAAAAGCTCTTACAATCCCTATGAGGTAGGCATAATTTTAATCCCCGTTTTATTTATGAGGAACCTGAGGTACAGAAAGATTAAGAGACTAGCCCAACCCGCACAACAGAAAACGAACATTTCTGGGCTATATATACACTAAGAAGGACTGTACATTCGTCGTGCCTTTCTTTTCATTATCTCTTTTGCTGAGTAAAAGTGTGATTTGTGATTTCTATGCGCAAGACAGTGCTAAGCACTGTATGTGGGGATCCTGGTCATCGTTCGGACAACGTGGTAAGGTAGTTACAATCTCTCTACAAAAGGAAGGTGCAATCCAAACATCCAAGTTCTCATGGCCAGGAGGGCAAGACTGAGAATTCTAGCCCTAAGGAAGTCTATGGAAACTGTCTTCACAGGGTTTTAGATAAATGATATTTCATAAGCCCTCAGGGGCTTGAACTACAAGCTGTGCACGGATGTGGTCACAGTTTGATTTAAACCCACAGCAAACCATGGGAGGGCTCACCAAGGGGCCCCGGAGGCCACAGCAGACAGTCGGCATGGTTCATCAGGAATAGCTCACTGCAAGAAATATGCTTTTTATTTTTATTGAAATTTAGTGAAAAGGGAAGTCATTTTGAAAACTCCCTGTATCACAGAAATGTATGCTGGAGTGACTGGGGAAAGGTGATGATCTAAAATTTCAGTAAGAAAGTCAAAACCACTCTTCACCTTCTGACAAAGAACAAATGGAGGCTTTCAATACACATGACAGAACTGCTGTAATGAAAACAAGTTTGAACATTAGATAAAGAGATTATTGTAGAAATTATAGTCATTTTCTCAGTTACAAATGTCTAAAAACTACAGCATTAGCATTAAAATATCAATAATATCTTCAGTTATCTTTCTTCTTGTAAAAAGTCATTGCCAAGTTCATTGATGGTTCCAGAATAGTGCCTGGCACACAGTAGGCAGTGAACAAACATTTTGGAAGGTAAATGAATAAATGATTTCCCCATGGCAATAAGCGAGTACAATCAAAGGCCTGGATCTGCCAAACGACGCACACAAGAAGATATACTTACCAAAATTTCCACCAAGAGCATTGCACCCTACTGCCTTTCTGGCAGCATCAGACTATCTCTCCCCAATGCAGCAAGCTTAAAAAGCAAGGAAAAAACTGTTGTCTCTGGTAGGTTTCTGCTCATGTGAAACTGCATTCTCAAAACCGCCAGGACTCTGAACCTATTGAATGGATTGCTTTTATTCAGGTCAGCACCATTTTCTGAAATTGTTTGATTTAATGCAATAGCTTCTTTCTGGCAAGCTGCTCGACATATTCTTTTTATATGAAAACAAGTATGGCTCTAATAGAGAGGGAGATACTTTCAATTTCTTTTTCAAAATAAAACATGATCTTTCAAAGGATGTTTAAACCTTCACCTTGACGTGTGAGGAGGGCAGGACGCTATGGATTCTCTTAGGTTACACTTAGGTCTGTTCCTCTCTTCTCTCCTTTAGAGATACCTAAGTGGGGAAGCTTAGAAGTCCTGCCACAGGTGATAAAAGACTCTCTCTCTCTCTCTTTCGCTCTCTCTCGCTCGCTCTCTCTCTCTCTCTCTCTCTCTCTCTCTCTCTCTCTCTCTCGCGCGCGCGCGCACACACACACACACCCCTCTCTTCCAGATTCCCACCCATGCAGAGAGGTACCCACACTGCCTGCCTCACTGCTCCTCCCATTTCTGAAGCCCCCTCTCCTCAAATGACAGTTGTTGATTCCCTAGAAAATTTGAGTGTCATTTTTTCTGCACAAAGTTCAGTTGAAAAAAAAAATAGGTATGGCAATGTCTTTCTTTCAAAATAAATGCAGTTTTATTGTGTCTGTGGCAGGAAGATTGAAACTGTGTATCCTTTTTTTTTTAAGCAAGAAAAAATAACCAAGTGTATTGTATACGTAGCTATGGGAGCCCTGCACACATGAGAGAGTCAGAGACCCCACGGGCAGGAGAGGCTGGGAGACAGAGAGAAGGATTGAGGTGTGTAAGACATTCCATACTAGGGACAAGGTAATGCACCTGGGGGCTTCAAAGGGTCCTTGTAGGATGAGAAGAAAAGCAAATGCTTAGTAAACAAGAGTTTGCCCTACCACGTGGTGTTACAGAGCAAAACAAGGGGGGCCCGGGATGATAATACTATTACTGAAAGAGACTCAGGTCTATCATGTCTGCCGCCTTAAAGGAAAGATATCTCTCAATGCCAGAGATCCGTAAAAAGGAAAGGAAACATTTATTTAGTGCTATACAAACTTAAAGTAGTGACCTAATATCTTTGCCAGAATCCCAAAGTCCCTTAAAACACCCACAAACACACACAGTCCTTCCTGCCCCCTTTGCCCAGTCTGGGGTACAGTATCTCAGGAAAGGAAATAGAAGTCCAGGTTCAGGCAGTGTCTGGTTATTCCCAGTAATCCTTGTCAGCTGGGAGGCCTCTCTCGGTTGTCCGCACCCTCAGCTGTGTCGCCGGTATCTGCTAAAGCCAGGTGGTGGTTCCCCCTACTACTGTTGCAGGGATCCCCATTCTGGCAAAGCTGTGTGGTCCTTTCTCCACCGCTCCAGCCACGTGGTCCTCTCTCCTCCAGGACCACGGGAGTTCTCACTCAGCCAAAAGCCGCATGGATCTCTCTCACAGGGCTGTGAGAGCCCTCTACTCTGCCAAAAGCTGCATGGTTCTCTCCTCTATGGCTGCCATGTCTGGGTTTAAATCCCCACGCCAATCTTCCTCTGCAGCCCCACTTCCGACTCCTCCCACACTCGGCCACACCTGCCCTCAATCTGCTGTCCTTTCCAGCTTTTCTGGTCGCCATGGTGGGTCTGGGCAGGTGTGGCCCCATGTCATGGAGCCAATCATCTCCAAGCTCTCACGCAGGTGCTGTAACTTGGGGGACCTGCCCCTCCCCCGCCCCGCCCCAGTTACATCTTGGTGGGGAAGTTACTTCCATCCCCCTGGCTCAGAGCATGGCCATAGCTATTTAACATATCTATGTAACCAGTCAAAGATTATAGATATGTTAAATGACCACACCCCAGAGGTTAGCTGCAGAGCTGTAGCTATGCAAAACAGCTCTCAATGGGCCTGCTCCTTTTGTCCCTTTCCCCCACCCACACCTGGGGCGGGGGGTGGTAGGACATCCTAGTATTTTCTGAACACCTTGGGTTCTGGACCCCATTCCAACTGTCCATTTTGGGTACCCCCCCCTGGCTGCACCCTGTAACAGTGGGAAGGTTGAAAAGGTTATCACTGATAATCTATTATGGGCAAGGCCTCTAATTCAATTCTTCTACACAACTAAGCAGAAGTGTCTCCTGAGCCTGAGGCTAAAGTTGCCTTTAGCTCAAAACAGTCTGTGTATTACAAAGGTGTATGTTGGGGTGACTCATTCTGGAAACCACAGTTCCCTCCTCTGAAACTTTCCTAGAAATTTCACATGGAACTGTGTATTCTTTTTTTTAATTACAGTTGATGTGCAATATTACATTAGTTTCAGGTATGTTGAGAACCACCCTGCCTGGTTTCAGAAGCTATAATCTGCCCCCATGGCTAAGGCTGAGTAAAAGGACTGTAGGACCATAAGCCACTTAGGAAACAAAGCTTATCTTCCTTGTAGGGGCACCGCCTCTGCCCCCTTCCACCTTACCCTGCTTGGCCCTGAGCGGATGACTGGTTAGCCAATGACAAGTAAGATTCCTCAAAGGAGGGATGACCTAAGACAGGCATGGTTTTGAAGGGGCCCCCAGGGAAGGACTTGGGGGGCTATAGAAAAAGGGGGTGATGAACCCTTACCCCTCGGCTTTGACATAGCCTGAGTCCTCATTCTGTCTGCCAGAAGGCTCCAAATCTCTTGGTTGCCTTACTTCCCCTGCCTGACTTAAGTCTGAAACAATGCCGGTAGTAGGTGTGGCCCTGTGCTAGAAAGGGCAGGTTCCCTGGGGCAATCAGGCCTAAGAAAGAATGCATAAAATCCTATGAAACCTGCTTTGCTAATGCCCTCGACTTAAATGATAAGGGTCCAAGTATGAAATGAGTTTGTTCCCCAAAGCTTTATGGCCCTTTCACTATCTGACCCTGACTCAAAATATGCCCTCAGAGTTCTTTGAATGTTATCTATTGTTTGATCATTACTGCCTGACAATGACTGATGAGCTTTACATATACACCCTGTATTCCTGTGCAAATTGAACCCAATAAAAGCCCATTGAGGAATAGGTTCCTGGCCCTTCTCCTTTGAGAGATCTGTGACCTTTCCTCCCCTAGCAGATCATGTCTTGGTAGCCTTTTCTCATCCTTGGCAGCTGTGTTTGGGGGGGAGGGGGAAGGGCCCTGCAGATGGAGTCCCCCACACACAGGTGCACAATCCCATGATTAGACATTTATATAACATGAAGTGATCATCCTGATAAATCTGGTACGCATCAGCACCATGTATGGTTATTACACTATTATTGACAATATTCCCTATGCTGTACTTTGCATCCCTGTGACTGTTCTGTGACTACCAATTTGTACTTCTTAATCCCTAAGTCCCTTCACCTTTTTCATCCATCGCCCCCAACCCCTCTCCCATCTGGCCACCATGAAAATGTTGTCTATATCTATGAGTCTGTTTCTGTTCTGCTTGCTGGTTTATTTTGTTTTTTTAGATTTCACATATAAGTGAAGTCATCTCACCTTTGTCTTTCTCTGATTCATTTCACTCAGCATAATACCCTCTAGGTCCACCGATGCTGTTGCAGATGACGAGATTTCCTTCTTTTTTATGGCTGAGTCCTATTCCACTGTACATGTGCACTACTTCTTTATCCACTCATCATTCACTGATGGACACCTCAGTTGCTTCCATATCTTGTCTACTGTAAATAATGCTGCAATAAATAGGAAAAAGCTAAGAGTTCATCACCACCAAACCAGTATTACAAGAAATATTATAGAATCTTCTATAAGAAGCTCAAAAATATCAATGATAAAATAGCAATAAATACATACCTATCAACAATTACTTTAAATGCAAATGGATTAAATGCTTCAATCAAAAAATATACAGTGACTGAATGGAACTGTGTATTCTTAAATGTTCAAGCATCGTTAATGAACAGAAGAAAGGTTTAGAGGAGAAGATTGCTAGTTTCTATCAGACCCGATGCAAGCATCTAGGCATATCTAAGAGAGCAGCATGCAGGCGGCTTTCTGATCTTTGACTCTAGTCATAAACGAACACTCCATGGAGGACCCCCACCCCACCCCAACAGTATACTGGCCCCAGCGCTGAGGCTCCCGTCTTTCTCCTTTCCACTTTTCCATTTGTCCCCTAGGCTGCCATTGCCATGCTCCTTCTGCCTTTGCAACTCTGGCTGTTCAGATTCTGTCATTCATTCAAATATAATTGAAATACTGGTCCACGTGCAGAGTAAAATGAAAGTAAGTTCTGGGAACCACTAAAAGATAGGGAGAAGAGCCCTGTATAGAGTAAAAAATAGCAACCAGAGAGGTAAGAAGAAACCAAGATTAAGGTATGTTATGAAAACCAAGAGCCAAGAGATGTTTGGAAGAGTGGGAATAGTTCACAACGGGAAATGCACCCATGAGGACAACTAAGACAGAAAAATTATTGTATTTAGCTTTAGGGAGATTATCGGTGGCTTTGATAAGATGATGGGGCTGATTTGGAGGTGAAAAGGAGGTAGACCTAGCACTTACCTCACTGCATTTCAATTTTCTATGGACACATCTGTCTCCTCTAAGAGACTGTGCACTCCTCCAGGGCATCGTCTCTGTCTCCCTCACATCTGTCTCCCTAGAGGTCCCACATCTTCTCTAGAGCAGAAAGGTAGTGACTGAACAGTAAATACAAAGACCAAATAGTAAATACTATTTGGTATTTACTATCATGAAAAAGGAACATGAATTAGTACCCTTATTATTACATGAAAATGCTAAGATAATATACAGTAGATTGATATTCTGTGTCCACATAAAAATCAACACCATTGGGAAACAGTGATGATTACCGCTGTCTGATGGGAAACCAACTCAATTAATGACCACCCTTTCCCATCAGAGGAGGCCATTATTGAAATTTCACATTCATTATTACATTAAGCATGGATATAAAAGTCTTCTACTTTGCTGATAATCACACTATTACATTAGCACTCTCTGGATTAATGAGCTATTCATTTGATTAAATAAAATAAATATCATATTGAACTACAGTGATATCGACTACACTGTTTGTGCCATATAAAGGCCACAGGGGAAAGGGTTTCCATAAAGATTTTCTGTGTAGCTGAGCTGCCATTCTTGGTTGGTCAAGCACATAACACTGTAATGCTCCAGATATGACAGATTTCAGATTATCCAAGTGAGAATAAATGAAAACACTCTTCTTTTGCCAGAGAGAGTTGCTTACCTGCATCTGATCTTAATTACTGTCTCAAAAAGAATCAAGCTGCAAAAAGAAAAAAAGAATTAATAGCATTTTTTTAGCCAACCAGATAAGAATTTTAGTCCCCAGTGAAAATATGAAACAATGATAAGCAATAATAGACCCTGAGAACTCCTGTGATTCAGTGCATCAAAACAGATCTGCTGCTTTCCCTCGACTTGTATTTTTAAAAAGTAGATGGGGATAAAAAAACAAATCTTTCAATCTTATCCTTCAATTCTTAGGACCTATAACCTGTGGGAAACACTATAATCAGGTCAATGGATTCTTCTGATGTCCAGAAATATAGACTAAAGAATTACAGGTAAAACTTGAAGATCATTTATAAATATTGACTCTGGATTGCTTTAAGTTGGTCAGAGTTAATCGCTATCACATGGTTTTGAGAGACGGTGAATGGAGAAGAAGCTGACAGATACAAGACCCCAAATTGGTTTGTCTGATTTCAAAAAACCCACACAAAATAATAGTGCCCACTGTGAAGGATGTTTTAGGAAAAGACGGGACAACCTGATCTTACTTAGCCTGCTGAGTCTGATTTGAACTAAAATGTCCCCAAATATACACAAAGAGCTGGAAAAGCACAAATATTTTTCCCTCTGTTTTTTATAGTCTAGAAAGGACATAAGATTTAGCTAAACTATCCTTTTCACCTCCATAAACAAATAATCCTCGTCTCTACCATCAACTGCATTTTCGGAGCAGGCTCTCCACAGTGCTGGCCCACCAGTGGTCAGGATCTCCCAGCTGCCTTAGGAAGCTCTATTTAAAAGTGAAGAAATGCAACCAAAATGTCTCAGACAGTACAGACCCTCTACTTTGCTAAAAACAAGGAAATATAAACATAAGTTAGGCAGAGAAAGAGAAATACCACGAGTTCACTTACATGTGGAATCTAAAGACAGCACAAGTGGACAAACAAAACAGAAACTCATAGACTCACAGACACAGAGGACAGACTGATGGTTGCCAGAGCAGAGAAGGGTTGGAGGCCTGGGTGAAAATGTGAAGGGATTGAGAAGTACAGATTGGTAGTTACAAAATAGTCACAGGGGTGTAGAATACAGTGTAGGAAATGTAGTCAATAATATTGTAGTATCTATGTGTGGTACCAGGTGGGTACTGCAAATACTGGGGGGAACACTTTATAAAGTATATGATTGTCTAACCACTATGCTGTATAACCGAAACCAACACAAAATAAAATTGAAAGAAAAAAAAGAAATGCAACCAAAATGTCACAGAAATATAGACTCTCTACTTTGCTAAAAACCAGCAAGTATAATCTGCTAGATTTTGTTTTGAGAAATGAGGCTGTCCATATTGGCACCATAGCTACTGAAGTAACATTTTTGGTAAGGCTGCTGATTCAAGCAGGTAGTGAGGGGGGAGAAAAGGGAAGGGCCATGTGGAAGTACACCTGCCGTATCAGTGGCACTGAATTTAAGGGAGCTGTTGTCCAACTATTACCTAAAAACTACTAACAGAAAATAGTTGCCTATTTCTGAGTGAGAAAGTTCAGTCAAGTTCAAATTACTTCTTTCTATGGAACCGCAAAAGGCTCCACGTAGGAGCAGTGATCCTGAGAAAGAAGAACAAAGTTGGAGGAATCACACTACCTAATATCAAACTATACTATAAGGCCATAGTAATCAAAACAGCATGGTACTGGCACAAAAACAGACACACGATCAAGGAACAGAATAGAAAGCCCAGAAATAAACCCACACCTTTACAGTCATTCAATATTTGACAAAGAAAGCAAGCACATACAATGGGCTAAAGATGGTTTATACAATGAGAGGCGTTAGGAAACTTGGACAGATACAGGCAAAAAAATGAAAACTCGACCAGCTTCTTACACTACACACAAGAATAAATTCAAAATGGATGAAAAGTCTTAAATGTTAGAACCAAACCCATAAAAATCCTAGGAGAAAACACAGGCAGCAAAATCTCAGACGATGCTCGCAGCAATACTTTATCAGATATGTCTCCCCAGGCAAGGGAAACAAAAGAAAATATAAACAAATGGGACTTCATCAAACTAAAAAGTTTTCGCACAGCAAAGGAAACCATCAACAAAATAAAAAGACAACTCACAGAATGGGAGAACACACATACACTGATGCATCTGATTAGGGGTTAATATTCAAAATTTATAAAGAACTTAAAGAACTCAACACCAAAAAAACAAACAACCCAATTAAAAAAATGGACAGATGACCTGAATAGACACTTTTCCAAAGAAGACATACAAATGACCAATAGACATATAAAAAGATGCTCGTCGTCACTAATCATTTGAGAAAAGCAAATTAAAATCACAATGAGATATCATCTCACACCTATCAGAATGACTATCATCAGTAAATTAATAACAAGTGCTGGCAAGGATGTGGAGAAAGGGGAACCCTTTTGCAATGTTGGTGGGAATGCAGATTGGTGCAGCCACTATGGAAAGCAGTAGGGAGATACTTCAAAAAATTAAAAATGGACCTGCCTTTTGACCCAGCAATCACACTTCTGGGAATATATCCAAAGGAACCCAAAACATTAATTTGAAGGAACATGAGCACCCCTATATTCACTGCATAGTTATTTACAATAGCCAAGATATGGAAGCAGCCCAAGTGTCCATCATTAGATAAGTGGGTAAAACAACTATGGAACATTTACACAATGGAATACTACTTGGCCATGAAAAAGAAGAACGTTTTAGCATTTGTAACAGTTTGGGTGGACCTGGAGAACATTATGCTAAGTGAAATCAGTCAGTCAGAGAGAGACAAATACTATATGATTTTACTCATATGTAGAATCTAATGAACAAACTGAACTAACAAGCAAAACAGAGACAGACTCATAGATGGAGAGCAGGTTGACAGCTCAGGGGTGGGGGCGAAGTCAGGGGGTAGAGGGATTGAGCAAAAAGGAAAAAGGACTCATGGACATGGACAACAGTGGGTAATTGCAGGGGGGCAGGGAAGGGGTTATAAGGGGACCAAATCGTAATGGGAAAAATAAATAAATAAGTAAAATAACTTAAAAAACAAATTACTTCTGCCCTGGCTGGTGTAGCTCAGTGGATTGAGTGCGGGCTGCGAACCAGGCATCGCAGGTTCGATTCCCAGTCAAGGCACATGCCTAGGTTGCAGGCCATGTCCCCCAGCAACCACACATTGATGTTTCTCTCTCTCTCTCTCTCTTTTTCCCTCCCTTCCCTCTCTAAAAATAAATAAATAAAATCTTTAAAAAAAAATTACTTCTTTCTTTCCTTTTTGAAGGTAAGTGGGGATTTCCTCCTGCTCCTCACGGTCACTGCCTGGGTATTATCCTCAGTTTGCTTTCACAGGTTCCGGAACGTCCGTTCTGACCGTGTCTCATTACACCCTGTGAGGGACTGATCAGAGCTCAGGAAGAGGGGTCTACCTACAAACATTTCGACAGAAATTTGAAATCTTGCTGAAATTAATTCTAGTGGGGCATGAATTAAACATGATCAAATGTTTTATAGTCACATAATAGCCATTGCAACTGCCCTAAAAATTCTAGCAGAGTCTTCGTTTTAAATTTTAACCAGAAGTTTATTTTTTTTCCTGTTAAAGGAAATACCTCTGAGACAAGACTTAAGACATGTCTGTAAGAAAGAGACTTCTAGCTAAAGTAATTCAGGAAAGGATTACTCTGTAAATACAGGTATGTATGAGTTGGCCTGCTTGCCAGTTACAGAACCACATGCAATAACCAGGTAGTTATATGTAACTGAACAGAGAGGTATCAGGGACCGTTTCAAGACTGACTTATAATCTTTGGACAGGTGAAAATTACTTTATTTTAAACAGATCAATTTATCCAAATGAATAATCTGAAAACTCTTGGAAAATGTTTACCTGTGAATGAGCGTTCCTTTCAGTACAGAAACACCAGAGAGCCCCGGGAGCTGTTTTTAGAATGACAAACCCTGACAAAGCTGAGCAATGAAGTGTGCGTCCCTGCTACTAGAAGAAAATACATTTGGTTAGCGACACGCTATCATTTCTTCAGTAGTACCAAGGGGACATTTGTTTCTAAACTGTCTTTCCTTTCCATGGCTGTGATTCCTGGGACGGCAACCATATCCCCTAAGCCTGTGTGATCTGTGAGCGTGTAATACCTGAAACAGCACCCCTCTGTTCACTGTGGGGGTTCGGAGTGGCACTGGGGCTCAGAGAGGTGAGGCGACGCGGCCCAGGTCCCCCGACATCCAGCACACTTGTCTTCCACGGACGTCAGGTTATCTTCTCCCTCCTGATGGTCCGTGAAAGGGAGCCCAAGGTGAGACTGAAGGAAAGAGATATTCCTGAGGAATCATATGCAGTAAATGCATTTACTCTCAAAAACAATTTGAGATGTGGAGCAGTGCTATAATATAAAAATACCAGAGTGAGGGATAAAAATAGGCTGCGGTGCAAAAGAGCCTGCAAAGTGACTTCCTGCGAAGAAACCGAGAGACGGCTTTAGACCAGAGGCAGAAGAATGCCGTAAGAAGGGAGAAGAAAATGTGAGGAAAATGCGATTCTCTGCGCCAGAATGGACCTACTTTGAATGAAATCACATTGGTTTCACTGAAATTGTGTCATTTCAGTGAATTTCATGGCATTACTTGTAGCCCTAGGAACTTCCTCAGTAAATCCAAAAAAAATTTTTTTGAAAGTAAAAACCATAAAGTGAAAGGTAACTTGTGGCTCTTAGGGTTATTTAAAAATCCAAATAATTGTTCTATATAGGAGCCTAAAATAAGCGTTCGCTTTATCATCTGACATATCCCTCTAAGTTTCATGTCATTCATAAAATGCATGATAATCAAGCTTCCCCCTTGATTTCTTCAAGTCCCTGATACACTTTTATGGTACATAAAACTATCTGAGGGACAAGTTTTTGTTATGAAACTGTAGATTAAAAATAACTGTATTCCCAGGCTAAATTTAGGAAATTGCTTCCAAAGAATACAATGTTGGAAAAGTTAACTTTACCAGGAAAAATCTAGCGCCCTCGACCTTGGCTCCGAGGTCGAGGACAACACGACGGGGGGCGGGGGGGGGGGGTCGTGTTCACAGCATGTGCCCCCGGTGTGCAGGGAAAAGGGCCCTTGTCCTCTGTGGCACTGCTCTCAAACAGTCATAACCCAGCCTAGTCATAAGAAGGGGAATCAGACGAACCCAAACGGAGAGGCGTTCTGCAAAATACCTGATGAGCGTTTCCCCAAAGAGTCTGAGCCATCCAAAGCAAGGAGACAGAGAAGCGGCCACAGGCCAGGGAAGACTGAAGAGTCAGAATGACTAAATGGAATGTGGTGCCCCGGATGGCACCCCAGGCAGGCGAAGGACGTCGGTGGAAAACCTAGTGAGATCCAGATAAAGCCTGAAGTTCTGTTGATAGTAATGCACCAGTAATGGTTTCTTAGTTTCTACGAGTGGTTCTGTGAGAAGTTAAAATAAGAAAAAGTGCATGGTATACAGGAACTCTCAGTACATCTTTGCAACTTTCCTGTAAATCTACATCTACCCCAAAATCCTTTCACCTGTTTCACCCAGCGCCCCCCAACTCCTCTCCCCTCTGACAGCTGTCAGTCCGTTCTCAGTATCTATGAGTCAAGGTGAAGGAATTAAACAAAAAAACAGACACAGACAACAGTATGGGATGGCCAGAGGGCAGGGGGCGTGCAGGAAAGTGGAAGTGGGCAAAGAGGGGACAAAGGGGGACACGGTGGTGAGACAGACTTCACTCTGGGTGGTGAGCACACAATGCAGTGTGCAGACAATGTGCCGCAGAGTTGTGCACTATGGTTTTAATAACCAATATCCCCCCCAGCCCCAGTAAATTCAATTTAAAAACAAAGTACAAATTGGCAGTTACAAAACAGTCATGGGGATGTGAAGTACAGCAGAGGGGATCTGATGAAAACATTGTACAGTGTTACATATTGTATATGTAATAACCATATACAGTGCCAGGTGCATATTGAATTATCAGGGGGATCTCTTTGGAAATTATACAATTGTCTAACCACTATGCTATACACATGAAACAAATACAAAACAATATTGCATGAAAACTGTGATTGAAAAATAAAACCAAGAAAAATACTGCAAAGCAAAACGTTTATTTAAAAGCAGTGATAACTGCATCTCCAGTTTCTGAGTGTGGAAATCAGACTGTACAGAAGAGAAGTGCAGCGTCAGCGCACAGGGCTGGTCTAGACTGCCGACCCCGAACCACCACCAAGTCCATGTGTCTGCAGGGTGTCTATTTACTCATCTTTGAAAATGAAAGAACCACATACCTCACGCATAAGGTCACTGAGGGATTAAAATTATTAATCATGTAATGTGTTTAAACAGTGCTTATCAGCTGTTAAGTGCTCTATTAGCTGCAACTGTTATGATTATTATTTATTAACTCAAGTTAAAATCTTAAGAGCTCCAGTTCCCAGTGGATAAAATATAAACAAGTGATGACATATTGACAAAACAAATCAATTAATATAAATTCTTCTCTAATAGTAGCAATAGTAAAGTATTTCAAAGGCAGGAAGTAAAACTTCCCTTCATTAATCAGATCCTCTTAAGAATATTTCACAGGGCTCTGGGTGTTAACCTTTCAATCAGATATTAACAAACAAGTTTCTTCAGACAAAGGCAAACAGGACACCACATGAAAACTGTGTCACATGAAGACAAATTTGGAAAACCTGGAAATGTTTAAACTGGAAAATAGAAAACGGGGAATAGGATACCACCTTAAAAATGTGAAATTTTCCCATTAAATGATTCAGTATTTCTGTAACAGCCTTAAAGCCAAGTTGAAAGGCAATTAAAGAACTTGTTCGTACAAGACTACTTCTAACACTTAGTAAAAAGCTGAGATATGGCAATGCCATACACAAGAAACAAAAATACTAACAGCACTGCCCCCTTGAGAACCTTATACTCTATGATGATAAACTTGCATTTCCAATGTCTATACTATGCATCATTTGCATTTGTTTATATTACTCACTAATGTGCTAAGATGTCTTGAAGGAGACAGTACACAAAATGTGTTCAAATGATGACTTTTTAACAATTTAATTCTTAAGCTGTCCTTTTTTAAAAACAGAACAATAAAGTAGTTACATGTTTTAAAACTCGAAAGTATATTTCAAAACTAGGGTATGTTTCTGTGAGGAAAAGAAATGTAAGAATGTTTCCACAATTCCCTTCCTACATTATAACCTGGTAGGATGTTCCTTCTAAACACCACACCCGCCACGGCACCTGACCCGATGGGACGTCAGATACGTTTCCTGAAGATGTGAAGCATGAGACGCCGTCTGCAGCACGTGGACACAAATATCTTGAATTCCCCTCTAGAAGCGGGGATATATCACATAATGATTAGAGATATAGGAAAGAGTGAACGTGTATTTATTTACGCATAATTAAACCAGGAATTGTTATTGAAGATTATCATCCTGCCTCTCTAACAGTGAGCTCATTTTGAGAGTAGGCCCCACCTACGGCACTTAGTTGAGCATTGCTTTCTCCCTCACCAGAATCCTTTCTGTGAATGCAAGTCCATTCATTAGCGGTAGACACCTTTCAGTTTTAGAAATAACACCTGCCAACCCTCCATCAAAGCAGAGCTCGTAGCTATTAGGTCCTCTGTACTGTGCACAGAAAATGAAGTAAGAGTTTTAACATGTTGAGTGAAAAGGTAGCAATTAAAGTAATAGATGACTCACGGAGAGCTGCCAGAGAGACACTGTAACCCTTACACCAAACGTTACCATTGGAGCAAGGAGAGGAAGAAGAGATAAGGACAGGAAGGGAAGGGAGGTCTAAAGAGAGTGGGAGGTTACTCCTGCATATGCATTGAATACTGTGAAGTTCTTGCATTGTCCTGGGTGCCTGAAATATTTGAGTAAATGACTTTCCCCAAGACCTGGATTCTATGATCCTTGGCACCAAATAACCTTCTTCACCCCACGTGGGCAATCCATCTCCAAGACCACATCAGGCCCACAGCCGAAACCTGGAATAAAACCCTGAGTCATCCTGCTATAGTTGCAACCTGCTATTCTTCCTCTCAGTCAACTTCTGCCTCAATTCTTTAATCTTATTAGAATATCATTCTATTCCGTAGTCCCTTACTTTCTCCCTTCCGTCCTCACTCTCATTTGCTCTGCACTGAATTCTCTAACCTGGGATAATGTCCCGGCCTTGGTTATACAGGCGGGCTCCGTGGGTGAGAATTCATCACACTGCACTTCTATGGTATGTGCACTTTTCTGTTTGTGTTGCACACTTCAATCGAGTTGGCTGTTCAATCCACAGCCCATAACTTCAACTACTTTCTTGCCAACACACTATTTCCCTTATCGTTTTGCCTTCCCATGTGCAAAGCCTCATCTCTGTTTGAATCCAGCTATTTGCCCTCCCTGCACTTCTTACCAAGCTGTTCAGTGCTGCTGGGAAGGAATCACAAGATCCCATGGACAGATGTTACTGGAAATCTGTGGTTTCTCACCTTCCTGCCTCCAAACCCAAAGACACAGTAGCACCTGCACTCAACTTTTCTTCTTCATGTAGTTGCAAAGACAGACCATTCCAAGCCTTACCATGGCCAGCCCCTGCCCTGTGCTTGATCCCACGCCTGCCCACCTTCATAGGGAACTCAGGCCATGGCCTCTTTTCTCTCTGCAATCTATTTTTGACCTATTTCTACTGGAACCTTCCCTTCAGCTTTCAGGCAGGCTCTACTCTTCCAGCTTATTTTACAGAAACCTCCCTTGCCTATGCTATTCTTTCCTTCAACAAACATCCATTGAGCAATTATGATGCATCAGATACTAGTGACCCCAACGGACAAAAATCCTGTCCTCATGGAACCTACATCCTACTTAAACAAACAATCATGTAGACTGTGAGAAAATAGTGTTGCAAAGAGAAATGGAGCATGCACAAGAGAAGGGGGGTGGTCTGCAGTAGCACAATGGTAAGTAGGTTGCTTCAAGAACACCCACTGAGAAATAATTGAGCAAAGGGCTAAAAGAGGTGAGAAGGGAGCCGAGTGCGGGCCTGGGGAAAAGCATTCCGGGCAGAGAACTTTCTCTTTCTCTTCCTCTTCTCCTCTAGTGCTTCCCACGGCTGGGGGCAGCAGCTCCAGCTCCTACCTCAAGGCTCATGGGGGGAGAAAGAAACTTTCTCATGAAGTACATGAGCAGGAAAGAAAACTAGTCCTCGCCGAGCCCCCTCTACATGCCCAGCACTCTGACGGGAGCACTTTGTGGATTTTCACATCATCAATGCAGGAGTCCAAAGGTTAAATTTTACTATTCCCATATTACAGAGGAGGCACCAAGAACAGAAGTTCGGGAATATAGTAACTTCCCAAAGTAAGATATGTTGTAAATGGCATGATCTTTATTAGAATCTAATTCTGACTCAAAGTAAAAAGAACTCCCTTTATTCTGACCAAAAAATTCTTTTTAGCAATGCCCACCGTTGCTGTCGGGCCCTGAGGGTTCCTGTCATTGCACCACTCACTGCCCGAAAGTTCAAGGGCTTGTGTTTTTACATCCTCCTTGGGTATAGGGACTTCGTGAGTTGTGAAGTATCCTAAAACTTGGTATTGATAAATTAAAATCATGCATTACTGAAGTGTGGAGAAAATTCTAATTCAATGCCTTCCTAAAGTTGAACTATTACTCCAAATCCCTTCATGCACACCCACACAAAAATGGTAAAAATCTCCACCACTTTATATTCTTGGTTACTGACAATCATCGAATAGCTTTTTTTTTTTTATTTCTCAATTCCATATGCTCATGGTTCTAGTTGCTGTTATTTGCACTTTTCATTTATTAACTAGCATCACCAGACATCAGCACTGGACATCAGACATGTCAGTGGTGAGAGCAGGGGGTCTGGAGCAGACAGCCTCTTGCTGTGGCCCTGGGCACACGGCTCGACCTTCCTGTGCCCCAGGTGACCCTCCTGTGCCCTAGGTGACCCTTCTGTGCCCCAGGTGAACTTTCTGTGCCCCGGGTGACCCTTCTGTGCCCTGGGTGACCTTTCTGTGCCCCAGGTGAACTTCCTGTGCCCCAGGTGACCTATGGGGTTGTTTCTCACAGAACTAAAGGGGAGACATTGTCAGGTACTTACAATAGGGCTAAACATAGTGGTTTCTTAACAAATATTTACTATCATTGTTTCAAGTTAGTTTTATAAGATTATTTGGTTAAGTCTATGGTGACTAGTAATGAATAGTTACCATAGTAATGAATGCACAAATAGTTTTTGTCTTTAATTGTACCCTAACTGGGACTTAAGACCTATACTGTTTAGTCACTTGTTACACCACTGTCAAAACAGACAATTTCATAACCCCCTCAAAGTTCGCTTGTTCATCAATAGGTCATTCCTGTGGTCTGTCAATTTGTTCTATTTAATAATTCACAACATTACCAAATGGAACATGATTAAGCTGCTGTCATTTTTATTTCTTAGAGTTAACATTATAAAAACTAAAAGTATGAACACAAATCCTCAAAAATAAAAATAACAAATCATTCACATGTGTTACCAACAGGTTCTATCTGGGTCTTCTCCAATTCCTTTTATTGTTTGTTTTTAACCCATTTTTTCCCATGGAAAGTGACAACCAGTGATGTAGGTGGGCCACAGAGAATTTTGTCCTTCTTAAGTGGAGTACGGTCAAAAACGTTTGTGAACCAAAACAATTACTCTATCACTTCAAACCTCCAAAATTATCACTCGCTGACTTATAGTTATATTCCAGTTCACCTCTTAACCCCTCAACAAGATGGTATTTCCTGGAAGTCGGGGACTTTACATGAATTACACTAATGAGTGGTCCCCTGTGCCGCTGAGTGGAGAGTCTCTCACCCAGGAGGTTCTCGGTGAGAAGTGAGATGGTTGTAGCTACTCTGCAGGGATGGGTACACTCTTTAATCACACTCTGGTAGGAATGAAAATGATTTCCTTCATGACTAGCTTTTGAGTGGGAAATTGCTGTGATTAAAACACCATGATAGATGTTTGGCTACGCTGTGCGTTTGAGCTATTTCTCTGACAATGACAATGGTGTTAGAAAATTAACTACGAATCTATAAGTTGTCTTCTGATACAGGAACTTAATAGGACTTTTTAAATGGCTCAGGCCCAAAGTTAAAGGTCACGGAGAAGATGAGAGCCTAACGGGAACTCGCCCCCGTGCGGGTGGACTCGAATCAACGGCTGTCCTGCCTGTCAGCACGCTAATGACGGCCACCAACCTTGATTGGCAGGAGTTCCTCCACTTGTGGGAATTGACTTAAGTCACTCTAGCTCTTTATTTTAATGATGATTGACATCTGAAGTGCCTCTCTAGCAAGAAGTTTTCCTGCTTTGACATTCAAAAATCTATGTCACAGGTTCCAAGAAAATGTGCCAGATGGTAAAGACCAGCAGGGAATTTAAGGCTGCTAAGTACAGCTCTACCCCTTATTAAGTGAGAGTCTGAAATGTGGGAGGGCTGGGGAGGAACACCTGCCAAAGTTCAAGTGTGTTTATCACGTAAGAATATGAAATAACTATCTGATGTTTTTTATGCAAAATACAGTTATACTTGATAAGGACAATCAGCCTGAGTAATTGGGTAGGATCAAACTTAGGTAACTGACTCTGCTGTAAAAGAAGACAATGAAAAACAGAGAGAGAATAGAAAACATTATCTGTCATGCTAATATTTTACTTCACTTCCCTGTGTAGGACTACACTTTCCCAAAGACTAAGGCGGCATATGACGGGGAGGCAGGGTGCAAGAAAGGCAGAGCCTGATGTGGAAGAAGCAATTCTTTTTGGACAACATGAATTATATTTTTGCAGGGACATTTTTTTTTTTGGCCTGTTGCAAATACCTGGAATGTTTTTATTTGTTCCCCTTACACAAGAGCTACTATAACTGCCATCAAAGGAAATTTGATTTAATGCAACAAATGTCTGTTAGACCCTCACTATGTGAAGATCCAAAGGGGACATGAAGAGGAGAAAGGGAGGATTGTTTCTTAGAACTGACCATCCAGAAGAAGGTGGGGGTGTTGGAGAACCCCGTTACAAGGCAGAAGGAGGGCAGTGGCACTGCAGCCTGCCTGCCAGTGCTGGTCCCGACCTGCCAGCTGCCAACCCTGGGAGCGCAGGCGGGTGGCGTGATCTGGCAGTGACTCCCCATCTTCATCTGGAAAACCGGGGCAGCAATCGAGTGTGGATCACAAGTTTTGTGCAGGAATTAAATGCATGAATGCATACAAGCTCTTAATACTGACATTAGAAACAGTCTACATTAGCTATTACTACTATCAGCAATTCTCAGTTTAAGTGCTATATCTCAAAGGAGATATTGCATTCTCTTCAGAAGATCAGAAAATGTGTGTGGGGAGAAAATGTAGCATTTGGAACGGGTCTTTTAAAATAGGTGTAATTTTGTTTTTGTTTTTAATTTTATTGTTGTTGAAGTACAGTTGTCTGCATTTTCCCTCCACCACTCCCTCCCACCCCAGCATTCCCACCTCCCTCCCCTGATCCCATCCCCCTTGGATTTGTCCATGTGTCCTTTATAGTTGTTCCTGAAATCCCTTCTCCCCTCTTTCCCCATTGCCCCCTCCCACCTCCCCTCTGGTTACTGTCAGGTTGTTCTCAATTTCAGTGTCTCTGGTTATATTTTGCTTGCTTGTTTGTTTTGTTGATTAGGTTCCTGTTAAAGGTGAGATCATATGGTATTTGTCCCTCACTGCCTGGCTTATTTCACTTAGCATAATGCTCTCCAGATCCATCCATGCTGTCGTGAAGGGTAGAAGCTCCTTCTTGCTTTCAGCTGCATAGTATTGTCCAATAGATTGTCCAGTTTCATGGCCTGTAATTGTTCATAGTGTTTTCTTGTAATTCTTCTTATTTCTGTGGTGTCAGTTGTTACTTCCCCTCTTTTATTTCTGATTTTATTTCAGCGCTTTCTGTTTTTTTCAGGCTTATCAATTTTGTGTTTGTCTTTTCAAAGAACGAGCCCTTGGTTTCATTGATCTTTTGCATTGTTTTTTTTTTAGATTAGATTTCATTCATTTCCACTCTGATTCTACAACAACTCTTTTTCCAAATAAAGTCACATTCCCAGATTCAGGGTGTTAAGGCATAAGACAGACATATTTTAGGGAGATCATCATTCAGCCCATAGCCGAGGGTGAACAGTTTCCCTAGATCCACACAAGTGGTAAGGGGCAAATTCCACCTGACCCTTGCTCCTAGTCGCATCCCTATTTATAACTGCTTTCTGACGAGTTACACGTTCATCAGGAGAAAATTCCCGACTTGGGAAATATATTAAGCATTGAATGTGATATTTACAAAGCATTATAAAAATGCTGTTTTTAACTTTTCTTAAAACACACTAAGTTCAAAACCAATGAATATGAATGTTACATATTATCCTGAGAGTGACTTATTTCATTTAGAAAATAATGAAACGGCCAGTCTTCTTGAATTACGTTGAGTCATTATTATTCACTTGGTTGAAGCACAAGTGGACAATGCTGACAATTGCAGTAACTTACTCGTCCAGATTCAGGCCATTAGGCTCATCTTTATGGACTTCAGGACGGTAAACCCAACCCAGAAGCAGTGCGGCCCCCCTCTGACACAGGAGGTGAGCCTCCCGGAATGCTGCGGCCGAACCACACCCTGGGGAAGAACGGGGAAGGGATCGTTAACTTGACACTTTTCCTCCACGATTTCTGTGTCTTGTTTTATATTTTGGTTATAAATTAGACAAGAATATACTATGGCTGTTAAAACTGTTTCTTGGAGATTTTTAAGATGCTATACCCCTATGGCTTTTAAATGATCCATTAGTTGAGGAAGAAAGTGGGGAAAGAATAATAGCCTTTTAACTCCATTTGTCTGAAAGAGAAATTCACCCTCTGCGTGATTGCATAATGATGGAACATTATCAACTCCACTCTTTAATGGTCCAGAACAAAATAAAATACTCAGATGGCCAAGGAGCCCAAGACCCAGCGAAAAAAAGAAAATCACAGCTACCTGCTCTGAGCACCATTAGAGCAAATGAGAAAATAGTCCATTTTTAGAGAAATTAATTTGTGTGACAGACAGCCAACCAGAATTCTTTTGTCAGGGATATCCTTTTTTAAAACATGTCCTTATTGCTTTGGGCACAAAAAAAAAAATCATTTGCATGCAGCGGTTATTTAGGAAAAGAGTCACATAACAAAAAGTGAGGCTGAGAGATGCTGTCTACTGTCGGATACAGAGGCTGCAGCTAAACTAAACACAGTTCAGGCACAAATATAGAATTTTCAAATAAAATGGGAGACGGCCATTATTTCTCTTACAAAATTATAGTGGCTTGAAGAACCTTTGTTACTTTGCTTTGACAGGCAAGCTATTTTTCCCTTTCCTGCTTCAGATCACAATATTCTTACCAGGCACCAGAGTTTTAACTGCAGTTTTTTTTTATCTGTGTGTCTACAACACATTCTTTTTTATTGTCTCGTTTGTCTGTAATAACAAGCCGGTGTAGAGAAGAAAACAATCAGTCAGCAGTAGTCATTGAGCCATCTAATTGGCCGGCATTGTGCTAGGTGAGGGAGGAGAGACAGTGGAAGCTCAGACAGGTTATCCTTAAATATCAAATACATGGAAGAGAGTGTGTTCTAGGAAGCAGTACTGAATAAAACCTTCACAGGGCAGGAGACTTAAGCTTGGCCTTGAAGTTCAGGGAGAACAAACACCATGAGAAAGATGGAAGGTTTTCTAGCACAAGGAGGAACAGAGGTAGGAAGGTATAAGTATATGTTTGCTCACAAATTGATCCCGAGAGCTACCTAAGTGCCTGGCGCATACTTGGCACTAAGTAAGTCTCTGTGGATTGTTAAATGGTTAGTAATGCATGCAGATAATATTGGTACCGGAAAAGCTCAGCATCTTAAAGACTTCTGAAGCTTCTCGTAGTGCTTTAACATAACACAGTACACCATTATTACCTTTCATGATTCTACAGTATCAATAGAGCAGTTCACCCCAAAAGTGGCAGTGATGTTACTGGAACATAAAAACACTAACACTTTTCCACTGGGTAGTCTGGATGGGGCGGATGCAGGGTGGAAGGGGGTTCAGAGGGATCTTCAGCTCATTCACTTGGCCCAGTTCTCATCTCAAATTCAACCACCCTTAGCAAGTGCCTGACAATATGGTGCTGCTGTATCAATCGGTGTGTCCCAAAGAGCCCCCATGGGTGATGATGGCCCTGGAGCCTCTCAGCTGAAGAATATTGGTTAAAAACTATGAACAAGTTCAACGAGAAAGCCATCGCTTCCAACTGCCCTGCCACTGGGTAGTGCTTGAATTCCAAGTCCAACTAACTGGAATGAGAGCATTACTCACTAGATATCACTGAGCTTGCACCTTCTCCTCATTTCTGAAGTTCTCGCTCACCTTTAAATGGTCCCCACAGAGGATTGAAATGTGCTTTTTTAGCACTTATTAGATATATTGGTGAAAGGCTTATGTTTCTGCTCCTTGATTTTAGAGCAGATGGTTAATGAATGTGTGTGTGTGTGTGTGTGTGTGTGTGTTCAAATGACTTTCTCTAAAAGGCAAGCCAGAAATTAAATCGAATTCTTGTATTTATCAGTGGCTCTCAGTTGATGTCATTATCCATGTGCATCCATGGCTCTCAAAGAGGCCCGTGACCTCTCAGCTAATCTTTGATCTCTCTGAGATATTTAAATCTCATGTTTAATGCATGGCAAATATTACTTATATTGAAAGATGAACAACTCTACTTAGCTTCTACAAAATGCCAACCCCCAGAGGAGTAATATCACATTTGCTCTGACAAGCTGTCTTTTTTTTCCTTCCCATTCTGCTCATTCCCCATGATCAAAACTGCTTCCTTGCCCTGACCGATGTGGCTCTGTTGGTTGGGCATCATCCTGCAAGGCAAAAGGTTGCTGGTTCAAGTCCCAGTCAGGGCACATGCCTGGGTTGTGGATTTAGTCCCAGTCCAGGCATAAACGAGAGGCAACCAACTGATGTTTCTCCCCTTCTCTTTCTTTCTCCCTTTCCCTCTCTTTAAAAATAAGTAGATAAAATGTTTTTTTAAAAACCTGTTTCCTTATAGACTTATTAAACAAAAAATAGGTAGAAAACAACAGGCCCTTTATACCTCCTTTCCCACCTGTATTTATTGGTAGAAGCCAAATTCACTGGCATATATCAGGTTTATCATTTTATGCTGAGGGGCAGAACTGATACCAACATAACAGACTCTTTCACTGCTGCATGCCCTAGGACCGAGTCTAGCCCGTTATGCCCCTAACGACTGTTAGTGCGAAGCACTGGCAGAAATATGAGATAAAAACTCTTCAAAACCTGAGTGGAAAAACCAAGACCATCCCTGGGGGCAAACAGAAGACTAATGTTTTAATTTCATATTTAAATATTTCAACATAGTGTTATAGAATATTTTTTCCCAAATGTTAATATGACACTGAGATATGATGTACATTATAGAATATATACTCTGTCACACTTCTGACATTTTAGGCTGATCACTGAGATGGGGGGCAGGGATATAGATGTACAGACATAGAGGCAGAGATACAGTTTCATCAGAGATGTAAGTCAGCCTGAATAGAAGCACTTACCTGAGCACTAGCCCAGGGGGCATGTTTGAGGGACAGACTTCTATCATGTCCTCGATCGTACCAACTGACTGCCTGCGTTGTAAAATCATCACCCACACCGCAAACATTTTCTAATACATTGGCCCTCGAAAGCGCGGGGATTCAGGGTGTCAACTCCCCTCGGTCGGTAATCGAATAATTTCTGACTCTACAACTGGCGCTTTGCATCACTGCTTTCACATCCGCAGATTCAGCCAACCTAAAATCAAACCCAGTGTTTTCACGTTCCTAACCGCAGATTTCCAAACGTGGATGGAAAATGTTGTTTTCTAGCTGTAGTTGGTTGAATCTGCAGATGGAAAGGTCTGGCTGTATTTATTCTTTCAAAAAATCCGCATGTAAGTGGACCCGTACAGACCAACTGAAGTCCAACTGAAGCCCAGCTGTAGGTTTTCTTCTCTAAATTCTCCTCTAGTAGGGCCCAACATGTGAGGGCTCTGACTTTTTTTGTGTGTGTTGTTTTTTTTAATTCATAGTTTTTATCTTGGTAAACATCATCTGCAGTTTTTTTTAACCTGAATTCAACTCTCACTGGTGGGAATCTATCCAGAAACAACATATCAGACACCAGTAAGATAGCCCAAGAGAGCCAAGTGCCCCTGAAGTGAGTAAGATCAACCACTGGAGGTCGCCCTTGCTCCACTGAAGAGTAACACTTTTGAAGCACCATTACGTATGAGAAAATATGCGAATGACACAATTTTATAAAACTAAGTCATTCACCGCCACAGTTTACCAAAGTTCTGTCCTATCTCCAGATGGGTTATTTCAATGATACCCAACACCCATAAAAAACTAGCCTTACATGTACAGAATACTTCATTCAGCTGCCTTAAATTTGTAAGGGAGAAGGGTGGGAGGAACCAACCATAAGTTCCGTCTACTCCAGCACACGGACGTATCATGTCTTTGATGAGACTGCATCTCCCTGTTAATGCCTCGAAGCAGCTTTAAATCTGTTCAGTATGCATGAGAATTTGTATACTTTTAAATGCAAATTATTTAGAAATGACATCCTGTTTTAACTATTCTAGTCTTTCTGAACAAGAAATGAGTGGATAACAATGTAAGAATAGTGATAGGGCTGTATTATACTGAGATCTCAGGCCTAGCCCAATGCCTGGCATGCCATGTAGTTCATTGAACAAAAATGTAAATGAATCAATATATGAATGAATAAGTGAATGAGAACAAATGAAGGAAATCACCTGGAAATTAACATGGAAAATCAGAGAGAACTTTTAATTGATGTATATTAAATATATAAATCACTCTCTTTGCAATAATTTTAACACATTAGGGACATAGCCTATGAATGGGGACCCCTGCTATAAAAGTAATTTCATTTATATAATTCCACAAATGTTTCTTCAAAAAAAAAATGATGAAGCATCACCAAATGGGGAGGTTTACACACCATCTGTGACATTCTATAGTTGGTTAAGATACTTATCCAAGGTAAAAAATAAATAAATATGTGTATTATCATTAAGGCAGGGAGAAATGGTTCCTGTGTGGGGAATTGGTCAGGATGAGTTGGGCTGTGCTAAGTAACAACCCCTGGAACTTAGTGCTTTAAGGCAACAAAAACTTGTTTCTCACTTTTGTGACATACCCATCACAGCATGGCCAAATTTTCTGCTTTAGTATCTCCCCACACTTAAGGCCTGGCTAATGGAGCAACCACCATCTGGAATGTGACCAGTTACCTTGCCAAAGAAGGAAGAGCATTCTTTATAGAGTCTAGCCCTGGCACTAAATCCAGGGCTAGAAACGTCAGTCACCTGACCCCCATAGGAAGCACAATTTACTGTATATCCAGAAGGGGGGGAAAGTTGCAATATTTCATAAATACTAACACATTCAGAAAGAAAATCCTGGCCAATTTCTATTAAACAATGAAATCCTATAAACTTCTTAAAAGAATAATGAACTAAGATGTATTTAAACCCCAGTGACTCTCTTTTCCTGGTTTTTAGGGAGAGCCCCCTGCCGGTTCAGCATGGAGTCTCATGCCTCAGAAGGGGATTGCAATGTGGCAGGCCCTCACATACATGGGACCCCCGGGTCCCTCCCCGGGGCCTTCCCCGGGCCATGCCCGCAGGCCTGCGGTTACTTGCCCACATGGACAACACATAAAAAGAACATGCAACTGTGACTAAGGTTACTTAGGGAACCTGATTTTTTACAAATTAGGAGCAAAGACACTAGAGGGCAGAGTATAAATACTAATACTAATGTTTGGGATTTTCTAGAAGGAAGAATGACATGTGGATGGGTGGATGTACAGCCCAGTGAAGAGAAAGAATAGGGTGGCTTAGGTTGTAAATTCAAGGAAATCCAAGGAACATTTAAATATGGAATACCGAGTATCTCCTTGCAGGAGTCAGCAAAGATTGATGAGGACAGAAAAGGAGGGGGACAGGATTTACAGTCCATTAATGTCTCCAGCCTTCCCACCCACCCCCGAGAAGAGAGTGAGAAGTCTCTCCGTCTCCCCTCCTGCCCCAGACTTCGGAGGCGATTCTGTGATGAACTGAAGGACTCTCTCCAGGTTGAGTTAGAAAATGGGCAGACAGCGACTGAAGCTGAGAATACAAAAGAGAAAGAAGGACGCAAGGAGAAAAGAAAAAGTAACAGAATAGACTAAAAAAGAGCCAGAGTTGGGAAAGCAAGAAGAGAAAGAGAACAAGGGGAGAGAGGAGTACGCAGAGGGCTTCAGGAAAAAGGACACTGATCTTGTGATCTCTTGCTGTGTGCTGGGGGTGGAGAGTCGGCGATGAGAGGCTCCAGCGTGAAATGATGTGAAAGAGAATCGTGAAGATGGGAAAAGGAACATGAGAAGTATTCCCTGGGTCTATGAAGTGCATCCCCTTTACTGTTTCCCAGGGACTGAATGTTGTTAGGACTTTTGGTTATTTGGACATGCTGATTTGAATGTGACTCTCCCTGAGGTTTGCATTTACCAGTATTTTTAAAAAATACACAGAGAAATCACTCTACTTTATTTAGACATGCACAAATTAATACGGCAGAATAATCTGAAGGGATATCAAAGGGCTTGGGTCCTTTTTTGCTAATGAGGGGAGAATGTTTGCTTGCTAGCCTTTTCTTGCAGGGGTGTCCAACCCATGGCATGCGGCCCAGGATGGCTATGAATGCAGCCCAACACAAAATGTAAATTTTCTTAAAACACTTTTTTTGCTCATCAGTTTTCATCAGTGTTTGTGTATTTAATGTGTGGTCCAACACAACTAACTCTTCTTCCAGTGTGGCCCAGAGATGCGGAAAGGTTGGACACCCCTGTAAGGACTCTCCTTTCACAGACTGGAAAGAATCACCAGTCTTTCTCGCATTCCAGACATTGGCCCTCTTCACTGTTCTTGGACGCTGTGCTAGTTTCAAATTTATTGTCTCATAAGTCCAAATTCGTCCTTGAATATAATGCTTTATGTTAAACCCTGAATTACTCTAAGAATGTCTCCTTTATCGTGTGTGTGATGTTAAGCTTTCCCAGCAGAGGGCGCTAAAGGGACATTGCAAGGGCGAGGCTTCTGACAATTCCCAGCACACGTAGGAATGACGGGTGGGTCTCAGCCAAGTGCAGGTGGAGCTGCTCAAGTCTTAGGACCAGAGCACCATCGTTTTGCAACCCTGAGGCGTCAACCTGGTGATAATATGTCCTCATCCGTCTGAAAAAACCTTGCCTCCCTTTGCCCCGCACCTTGCAGCACATTTCGCACGCTGTGGGCCTCCGGCCAGAGTGGCATCCTCACTCCCACTGCCCGCCCCACCTGCAGCGCATCACCGGCTCTCCTCCGCATTGGGAGGGCTGCCCAGTGTTCTCCTGCAACACTACTCCTGTACAATCTCCGCTACTGGGCACCTAAAGCACCGTTCATCCCAGACGTCTGAACTCTTCCAAATGTGTCCTGGCTTGGGTGTTCTCCCCAAGCCCTGAAGGTCTAGACAGAGTTTCTCCACATCTTAGAATCACTCTTCCGTGAGAGTTAAGAATTCTTTTTAAAATTATTCTGTTTACTGTTTTAATGCTATTCTTTTTTAACTTTATTGTTATTGTAAACACTACTACAGATGTCTCCATCCCCTCCTTTGCCCACCCAGCACCCCTGCTTCCCTCTGGCCGTCACCACACTGCCATCTGTGGGTTATGCACCTATGTTCTTTGGCTGATCCCGTTCAACTCCCCTGTTTCACCCACTATGTGTTTTCTCTTTCAGTTAGACCCAGGCTGCCACAGAATCTTCGATGCAGCTTGGGAGACCACGCTCCACTCCTAATACCACATTCCTGAGGGCAACGTGTAACTGGCTCACTACTTGGAAACGCCCACTTGATGAATGCTGAAAAGTGGGCTGAGAAAATAACTTACACAGAACAACAAGGGGCTGCAACTGATCCAAAGCCAGATCTCAGATGACTAAAAAACTTCCTGTGATCCACTGCTGAGTGAAGAGTATGGGATGAGTTACAGGTGCATAGCGAACCATGGCCTGTGGAAGGCAAGAACACAGACGTAAACGACATACCCCAGAATGTAACTGAGCTTTGAGTTCAAGGCACTGTAACCCTTACAGCATGTGCCACATCTCAACGGCACGCCTTCATGCTTGGTAAGCATGTTTATTATCATGCCACACATTCTTAGGGGGCCCTCAGGGCCTGTTTCCTTCTGCTCTGGCATCTTGTCATCGCTGTTTCAGAAATGCGATGTTTCCCTCTGAAAAGTGAACAGCTGAAAAGTTACAATAACCTTTCTTACCTCCGCTGCTGCCACACACAAATTTCTGGTACACCTGCATTCTGAGGTGCATTTATTCCTACATCCTATCATTTTTCTCTTTCTCTCCTCTCATTTGCAAATACTGCTCTTACTTTTGAAAATCGGGTTATAACTCACTGAATACCGAAATGTCTTAGTTACTGGTCCTATGGCCTCCTATTCTATATCTCCTGAGCAATTATCTGAGAGGTTTTTTTTCCCATATTTGCCATGCCACAGGTCTTAGATTAGAATTTACAAGCCCATGCCCGAAAGTCCCAAGCTAAGAAGAAAGCACCTACAGTCAAATTAGTTTTTGACAGATGAAATAACATCCAGTTGCAAATAGCTTTAAATCAGCTCAGTCATGCTCCAGAGAACCCCTTTCTTTCCAAACTGAAAACTCAAAAGGCCAAGAAGCAGAAGTCAAAGGTCTGATCCTGATTGTGAAATATCTAATTGTGTACTCACAACATTAAATATCTGTATATTTCAAAGCAAATGAAATTTCTCTTATAATCAACTGGCAGTCACAAACTTATATATCTTAGTAGTCTCTTCAGAGGAACAGTACCAAATATAAATTTGAAGCAACTAGTCCAGTTGTATGTTAAAGAACACATTAGAAAAAAAATGTTTCAGTAGAGGAGAAAAAGAAAGAGTTCATTAGAAAACAGTGGTTGAGTCAAACCCTGGATGATGCTATCAATTGGAAAACATTTGAGTGCATTTTCAATAAGATTTGTGATGTTATAAACAAATCAATTTACCTGAAAGGCACCAGATGTAGAAATGGGAAAACCTATTGTTAGGAATGTCAAAAACTGAAAAATAATATTAAACAAAGTGGAGCACGCATAATTTCTATGTTAATACATTTATCATCAACCACCAGTTTCATATCAACTGCAAGTCTCCTGGTTCTTTTGAAGTTCTCTACAATTCTGATTCATTTAACTTTGTGAAACTTCATTATTGTAAAAGTTCCCATATAGCCTGTGGGTACTATGTTTTGAAGACGTTTCCATCCATTTGCTGTTTTCTCTCTGGTATATTCATTTAATCTGCCTGCCTCAAAGCCTCCTTTCTTACAGCATTTCGAAGCAACGATCTGGCATTCTTTCCAACTGTCTTTCAAACTGCTCTTAAATCAGCTCCTGCCCCCACTGCCACGCCCATGATCCTAAGGCGGGCTCTCCTCCTCTTTCCCCTGAATGACTGCAGCAGATTCCACACTTGTCTTCCTGCTTCCCTTCCCATCTATTGTTCAGTATCACCTCTACAGGTGTCCTTATAGAGCACGTCTGATCATGGCAGTTCCCTGTCAAAATGCGTAAACTCAATACGTAAAAATGAATGTGTTAATATTTCCACATACCAGCAATGAAAAATTTATATGTGTAAGCAGAATTTCACAGGCTCACTCTAAGATTTTCATGGGAATGGAAAAGACCAGGAATACCTAAGACTTCTTTTTGAGGATGAACGAGGTATGAAGACTTGTTCTATCAGCTATCAAGACTTATTATAAAGCCATAATAATTAAGAGAATGTGGCATTAGTGCCCAGATAGACAAGTGAACCAATGGAAAAAAAGAATAAGAAGGCAGTGTTACAGCATCTTAGTTATAGAAGAAAGTATGCCACTTTTGATTAATGTTCTACCCATATGGAAAATAATGAAATTGTTCCTTTACCTTTTACACATAAAAGAATCAACACATTTAATGTGGAAGACATAGCTGTAAGATTCAAGGAGCTGATATGGGAGACTATCTTTGTGGCTTCAAGATAGAAAAAGTTTTCTTAAATGAGACATAAAAATCAACCAGAAAAGAAATTTGATATATTTCAGTGTATTAAAATTAAGAACTTGTAATTCATCAAAAAGCACATGTTAATAGAATAAAAAAACAAGAGTGGAAAAAGCTATTGTAACATGTACAAGATAAACATTTATATCTAAAACATGTTTAAAAAATGTAAAAGCATTCTTAAATGACACATGCAATAGAATAAAAAGGACAGAAGACTTAAAGAGATACTTCCTTTTTAAAAAAATTTAATACTAAAAACATATACAAATGTTAATAATCAGAAAATACAAATGAAAGCCATAAGGCAATTCTACTACACACCCACCAGACTGGCAAAAAAATTAAAAGTCTGACAATATCAAGTGCTGGCAAGGATATAGATCATTGGGAACCTTCGCAATGCTTGTGGCCGGCAAAATGGTCACACCACCTCTTCTACTCAATTTGAAGATATAGTTGCCTTATGCCGCAGAAAGGACACCCCCTTGAAAATCTTGCATGCAATTGCGGGAGAAGACATGTGCAAGACCGTCACAGCAGCATCACTTGTGTGATCTGAAAGTTGGAAATTACTACTGCGTCCACCAACAGGAAGTTGCCTAGTGTGCTCATACAATGGAAGACTACCTGCTGATGAAAATGAATGATCTACACCTACACAAAGCAGGTAATGGCACTAAGCAAAAGATACAAAAGCATATACACAGAATGACTTCATTTATATAAAATTCGAAGCAAATAAAACTAAACTGCGGTGTTTAGGGATACACACATAGGTGGCTGAACTCTGCAGAGGTGGTAAAACTTTAGAGTTAAGCGAAGTCAGGATTGAGGTTAACAGTAGGTGTGAGAGGGGAGGCTGTGAAAGGGGAGGAGCTTCTGGTCCCGCGTCCCCTCTGCCCCGGGTGGCGGTTGTTACATGGGTGCTTGCTTTAGAGTTTTTCAATAAACAGTAGCTTTGCGTTCTGTGCACTCTCCTCCACATGAGCTGTATTTCACAATATAACCAGGTTAAGAAACATTTTTCACTAGACAAATAAATGTAAATCAAAACACACAAACTTACTCCTTATATACCCAATTGGGTAGGTTATAGTTTTTAGCTGAGAAAATATTTACTCCCGTTTCGAATACTTCTCATTTGCCAATCTTATCATCCTTGCATTGTCCCAGACTCACAGACTAGAAATCTTTCTCCCCATCTCTAAACCTGGCTCTCAAAAATTTTTCATTATGCACTTCACGACTATTCCCATGGGAACAATATTCATGTAGAATCCAGAAACGTGAGTGTGTGTATAAATAACTGGGGAAAGTCTAATTTCAAAGAGCAAGCAAGCAGTTGGCGGTATCTTTGCACCCACAGTGCGGAAACGCTGACGAATGCAGGCTGCTGCCCTGCCTGGACCAGAGCCTCCCGGAGAGAGCCCAGGTGCTGCCATCCCGCCCACTGCCGGCAGGTGGCTCCACCATTCCGTCTTGTTCTCCCGGTCTCTTCTCTACGCGGCTGATGTATCAACGTTTTTAATTAAGGTGAAAAATGAAACATCTTACTCGGCAGATTTTTAATATTTGACTATTCTGTTGTTGCTGCTGTTGCTACCCTAGAATTGTGTAATTTATCAGCAGCTCATTTGTTCCAATCAGACACAAGCACGTCCCTTTAGAAGCCTTGCCCTCACTTCTTCACCTCAGGGGCCCTTTCCTGCAATGCTATGGGGTAGGCAGTGGATATGCTTTAATTTATTAAAATTGGATTTTGTATTAGTTACATTTTGCTATAAAAAACCCACCCTAAAACTTAGTGACTTAAAGAAACAACCATTTACTTAGCTCACATTCTGTCTTTGGCAGCTCTCCTAATTTTAACCAGACTCACTGGTGAGTCAGCTGGCAGCTGGCTGATGATCCAGGATGACCTCACTCACATGTCTGGCCACAGCGACAGGGAGACTGGGCCACAGTCTCCTGTAGTTCCTCATCCTGTAGTTCTTCACATGGCAGTCACAGAGTTCAAGAGCAGCAAAAGGGCAAGCCAAATGTGCAGGCAGTTGCAAGTCTCTGCTTTCAAAGAAAACCATGTGGTCAGTCAAACCCGGCATTGGTGTGGGAGGGTACACGAAACTGTGTGGATGAAAATGATGGTGACCCTGTGGCCGTCTTTGCAATCCACCAGACCTAGAGTGTTTCTCCCAAGGCCACACAGCTGGTATGCGGCCCTGGAGCCACAGTTCATGGCTCCTGCTTGCAGTTCAATATTCCTTCCCCTGGGGCAGGCAAACAAATAGGGAAGAAAAAAGAAGCCAGTGGAGGTGGTGAATGGGGGGGTGGGTACTCAGGAGAAGATTAGGGAGTCACGCAGGACCTACAGTGGTTATGGGCTGAAATTAACTGCAAAACTGCCATATGTTTGCTCGGTTTTCTACAATGCTAATCAGTTGCAGAGTATTCACTCTATCAACAGCATAAACGTGAAGATGAACATTCTATCCTTTTTTGACCTTTCGCCGTCTTTCCATCTCCCCAGGACACTCGTCTCAACACAGCTTCCTGGAGGCCTGGCAGGAAACTGCTTCCCTAGCATGTGCACATGGTATTTAACTGGGTTTCACAGAGCGGATGACCATCTAATCTGGTTGACTAAGTGACTGGTCACTTGGCATTAAAAAATTACAATATCAAACTACTGTCCCTGGGAATATTTATTTGATAATTGACAGTAACACTGTCAATACTGCAAAGAGTATTTGGTGTTGGCATGCCAGGGACAGCACCTCAATCAGAACCTCAGTTTTCCATTACTCTCGTTTCTTACTCAGAACATTGCAGCTCAATCCACACGTTTGGGAAAGCCGATGAACACGAATTGTGGAGGGGACTGTGGAGCCAGACCCACCTGGCTGAGCTCACACTCTGGCACTGACAGCCTCTTCTGGCAGGCTGCTACCACTCTGAGACTCAGTGTCCTCCTCTGCAAAATGAGGCCCATAGTGCCCACCTCAAAGGACATGTGAGGGACTGAGTAGGACCAGTCTGTACGCAGCACACTGAGCACAGAACGGGGCTCACTGTGGACACTCTTTAATTGAACGTCTCTACTGTTAGTAATAATATTGCCATCATAAGACAAATAAAGAATGACTGGTCCCCAAACCGAGGTTACAGGGGAAACTAGAAGCTCTATCTCTAGGAAATCCCCAGGTTCTCCTTTTGTGTTTTCTAAAGTTCATTAAATCTCATTTATGACAAACCAGATAAGCTCTTTCCTGGTGTCCCCTGATGTGCCAATCAGCTCGCCCAGGCCCTCTGTCACCTTACCTGCAGCTCCCTTCCCCTGTTCAGAGGACAGATGTTACCACTGACCTCCCTCTACTCCCCTCAGAAAATGGCACTTTCTTCCTACCATCACTGGCCACCCTTCTGCGCATACTGAAAAGCACCACAGGGGTGAGAACATCAGGCTGATGAAGGTGCAGCCTCGTTCTTTATTTTCATAAAATCCTCTTTCTGAATAAAGACCACAGAGTTCAGTGTTAATACCCTTTTTGTTTTTATGCAGATGTAAAGAAGAGAAAGCAAACTCTTTGTAAAGGGCAAGTCTGTGGGCCCCCAATGTTTCATATACACACTTAATAATATGCCTGCGCCAGGAGGATAATATCTTGTTGAAACAATAAATGGCCCCTGAAGACCTCAAAGTGCTTTGAGGAAATTGCTATTAGTTTTCCCAATCACCCTTTAGCAATAAAAACCTCAAATTCCCAGAATTAAAGTGAGATCTCTAGAGTCAGGTGGCAGTTGCATAGCAAAGAGATCCCAGTGGTCTACTTTCTGAAAATATTTTGGTTATTTTCATGAAGCATTATTTTGAAAAATGAATACCAACAGCTCAAAAACTTTATAAGTTATTCTGAAGAAAAGTTTTCAAAGAGTCTAGGCAAGTCTGCATTTCCTTTCAAGGTTATTTGAAAAATTGACTGGAATGGATCATGGGGGAAAAATGTGGAAAAAATAAAGCAGAACAGGCACAAAAAGTAAGTCTGGTACGGCTATCTGTGTCCTCTTAATGCATAAACAACAGGTATGACTTCATTCAGAGACATGGATTCAAAGGATCTTCTTTGTAAAATTGTCTGGGGTGCACCACAAAGTATATTTAATAACTAAACTCTCTACTGTGATGTAGAGGATACCGGCCAGCAGTATCCATCTCTGCTGCGATGCTCATAGAAACACGAGAAAAATATACACAGAGACAACCAGGTCCTGTGGGGGAACAGAGACAGAACAGCCACTCTCTCTAGTGGAGAGTGCCCCATTCCCATTCCCAAGCAGATTTTTATTAAGAATGCAGACTCAGTTTGTGGATTCACAGTCTGGCAGAAAGGATCAAAGGAAATAGGTGACTTACAAAGTTGCTGACAGAACTCCCGCTGTGATTCTGGGCAGAGATTGGAGTTTTGTCATATGAAAGGACTACAGTTTCCAAAGGTTTCCTGTCTGTGCCTTTAAATTCCAAGTTAATAACATCCTCCTGCAAACAGATCTCATAGGATCTTGCATATTCTATGTCCCAGGCCTGATTACCTCGGGGGTCCGCTGTCTCTGGTCCGGGCTGCACCCCTTAGCTATATCCACAGGCCTAAGTTGGGCAGGAGTGACAAAGGCAGCCAGGAGACTTGGATTTCTCACATCTAAGAACAAAGACTCAGTCTTTGACAAAGCCGAGGGGGAAGGGGTTGATGTCGATCACCCCTTCATTTCCACAGACCCAGGTCTCTTCCCTGAGGCCTCTACATGATCATGCCTATCTTAGGCGATTCCCTCCGTGGGAAATCTTACCCATCATTGGCTAACTGATCAAACTTAGGAGGCCAGCACAAAACAGGCAGCGTTCATGCCAGGGGAATAGTTTTGTCTTGTTAATGGCTCCTGGTCCGGAAGTCTTTCACTCAGCCTAAGTCACAGGGGATTACAGCTTCCTGAGACCAGGCAGGGCGGGCCCCAACACTGTGATTCTCCTCCATTTAGATTAATTCACCACCTCCTATAATAACGACTCTGGAAGGAATAGCACAGCAAGCAGCCATTAGTGTGAATGTTTTAGTGTAAGTCAGCTCACCCAAAGGAAACTGAACAGGCTAGTTGTTGGTGCGTCCAAGGGCGATGACGCAGGGAGGGCTCGGAGCGCATCCGATGGGACGTCGCGATGGTGAGTTCTGAGAAAGCAAGGTAGAGGGCATGGACACAGTCCAGGTTCAATGACAGGAGACTCAGTTTGTAGTTAAGCAACTTTCTGTAGGCCTCAACTTTCTCCTTGTAAAATGGAAGTAATTTTATCTTACTTATCTCACAGAGTCACTGTGAAAATTAAATTCAATAATATCCTTGAAACATCCCAATGTTTCATTCAAATATAAAAAATGAAGAAACAGGTTCTAGAGACAAGTGACCGAGGATCACAAGGACAACAAATGTGCATTAAGACAAGATGGGAGTGATGATATAAATAAGTGACTACATAGATAAATTATATAAGAAACATCAGTTACTAAGTTTTGCTTGAAATTATTCCTAGAAAACAGTAGAGATATTTTATTCAAGGACATAAAATAAAAATAAAAATAAGACAAGCTGCTGCATTAAACAAAGATTTTCTAACTTATTTCTAAAGAACCCTGGAGACATGAAAGTCAGTCTCGTATATAAGAAGTGCCATTACTAAATTTCACTTGAAATTACTCCTAGAAAACAGTGTAGATATTTTATTCAAGGACATAAAATAAGAATAAAAATAAGACAAGCTGCTGCATTAAACAAAGATTTTCTAACTTATTTCTAAAGAACCCTGGAGACATGAAAGTCGGGCTCTTCCCTTGATCTCTCCTTAACGAAAAGCAATTGATGGCACAAATGTGCTGGATTTTCAAACCCTGACGTGCACAGACGCCCATGAGATAGAAAATGGGAAAAAAAAAAAGCTGTCGAACCATATTCTTAGATAGATTCCATTATTTATATGTATGTTTGTAAATGCAGATAAAATGTTCTAAAAAATACACTAAACTATTAATAGCGTTACCTCAAGGGAAAACAGTGAGAGGGCTGGGAAAAATCAGGAAGGAGGTCTTTACATTTTCATAATACTTGAAAAAGTTCCAATAGTACACTTCATGATTTCCAAAATTTACTACAAAAATAGCATGATACATATTGTGATAGACACTGTCATAGCTTCTGAGCTTGGGAGATGGGGTCAGCTGCACCCAGCAGAGAGACTGAGCAGGAGCCGGTCAGAGGGAACACAGAGGAAAGGCACGTGTGGCGGACAGCAAGCAGGCGCAAACGCACTGATTTAGACCAGAAAAGGTCTGAAAATAGAACCCGCACATGCGGGAGGCGAACAGAAAAGAGAAGATAGAACAGTGGTGACTAGAACACCACACCGCCCAGACTGAGAAAGGGGCAGGAGCGAAGCTGGCACGAGACCGGGGAGAGGCGAGTCGGGCAAAGCAAACACCAGCGAGAATGCAGGACAAAGCACCAAGATCTGCCTGGCAACCAGCCCGTAGTCCTAAGCAATGACATAACTTCATCTTTTAAAAAGTCCATGCTTCTTACAAAAGCACCACCAGTGGAGCAGGAATTTTAAGAAATTCCTGAAGGAAAGCAGAAGGAATCGAGAGCATAGAGAAGTAAAGCCACGCCCCACGCATACACTGAGTGAGGTCTGCTGGTTTTAACGAGGTTTAGCAAGCTTTTACAGGGATTATTTCTAAGTAGACAGCATTACAGATACCCTCTTGGCTTATCTACATTACAATAAAAGTTACCTACATTATAGTAAGAGTTCTATAATAAATAAACATTATTTTGTGACATCAAACAATATTTTAAATTAAATGACTGTTGCTATCAGATTACTACAATTCTATAGCATGTTACAAGAGCACACACTTGTCACAGCACAGTTTCTGTACGTCGGGAATCTGGACATGAGTCTCTGCTTCACGGGCTCTCACAAAGCTGCAGTGCAGGTGTCGCCCAGGACCTGCAGTCTCACCTGTAGGGTGAACTGAGGTACCATCTGCTTCCATGACCTCTCGGTGGCTGAGTGAGTGTCAGCAACACTCAGTTCTTCGTTGGCTGTTGGACTGAGGGCCCTGGTTCCACACCTGTTCTTGTCCAAAGGTGGCCCTCCATTCCCTGCCTAGGGGCCCTTCCAACAAAGCAGCCTGTTTAATCAAAGTGTAAAAGCCAAGGGAGCAATAGAGAGAGTCTGCTAGGAAGGAAAAAGTCCCCACAGTTCCCAATCTGATCATTGAAGTGACTTTCCCTCGATGTTACTGGGAAGCCCGAATCCCCGGGAGTCCTACCCTAAAAAACCACATTCAGGCCTGGAGAGACACCAGTGCTATGCTCAAGCGCTTCATGTTACAGATGAGGAAACTGAGACACAGGGTGATTTTGTGACTCACTGGAGTCTAGTCTACAGCGTTAACCAAGGTCTGTAAGCCCCTCTTTAATATTTTTACCCCACTCTACAGCTGCTTCTAACACCAGCCCAAGTCCCATAGCCCAACGGCTCCAGCCCACCTCCAACCCTCCCTCTGAAGGTTTCCCAGTAACATACAGCCTCTGGGCTACTTAAATGGCATTGAACCAACTAGCACCCCAATGATTGCTTGGTGTTCTAAAGTGACCGCCTTATCTCCCCTCAAAATCTCATCTAAGCGAGACCCCCTTTCTAAGCCCCCTCTTCCCTTCCTGAAGAGAGTCCCAGGAGCCTCCTACCCCCAGAAGGAACCCGGGAAGGAACCTGCTGACTAATGAAACTGAAAAACTGCAAGGAAGCATAAACGTGAGAGGAGAAGTGGTATAATTTGCTTTTGAGAGTCTTATAATCCTCCAATTGTCAAATAAAAATGCCCCGAAGTAATTTTTTATGGGATTGTGCGGGGTCAGCGCATAAGAGGAACGAGCAGCACTGCCCGTCTCCTGGAGTTCGGCAGCAGGAAGCGTGAAGACCGAAGCGAATTCCCACCTCGCAGCCTCTGGCCCTGGGCTGCTTAGCATTTCTACTCCGCAGGCTCTGCATTTGCATGAGGAAAGCCTCAGCCTCCTTTATAAGAGTGTGAAAGATGTGTAAAGGACAGAGAAATACTTGGAATATGCATAGCAACTGTAGCAAACCTTCAACATCTGACAGGAGAAAAATCAGGGGCTTTTTTTTTTTTTTTCATTCCTATTCCGGTGCCCTAATCCACTTGCCTTTCCTCTAAATGAAATAAAGGAGATTCCTAAATAAAATGGAAGTTAAAACCAGTACTTGCAAACCCCTTTGTGAAAATCAGTAGTTGTCTATTTTGTCCAAGGCGATATGAATTTTTTCGCATTGTAAACTCACCTGTAAAGGAAGATAGAGCTTCTAGAACAAGAAGCTAAGTTTTAGGGTGATGACTTATTTCATTTTGAGACATTCTGGATAAAATTAAATAGAATGTCTAGCTTCCTCAAAGTGCACAGACTAAGGAAATATCCTACCAGTGTGGTAGATTAGTTATTCCAAGCACTGCTGTAGCACACAGTTCTGAAACAATTGCTTGTTCCTGTCAACACAGTGGGTTGTTTGGGCGGCTGAACCAAGGGGATAGCAGGGTAGCAATCTACATGCACTTAATTCTAGCAACGCTGCTGACCAAAAATAAAAGTCCAGGAACTCCTCCGTGATGTGCCTTGAGGTTTTACAACGTTTCTACTTCTACGAAAATAGCCCTGTTTCATATTTGTCCCCACAATCTTATCAAAGAAAACTGGGGTTTTACTGAAAGATGTGGACTAGTTCTTACATGCCCTGTCAGACTTGAACAGATAAAGCTCTTCTTCCAACATCAGTACCTTCACAATATGCCGGCCTTCGATTAACTGTTGGCCGTGCAGAGACCACGCACACCCTTCCTCACCGTCATGCTTCGACACATCCCTAAAACTTTGAATTGTGTATTTCAGGAAGGGCTTGAGCCGGAAGGCTAGGAAAATATCACCAAAGCCAGGCCCTTTCTTCCCCGGGAAGGTTTTTCTCTTCCCACCTCAGTACAGTGAGGAAGTGTCTGTCTGCCTCACCAGCATCCTTTTAGGTGTCTGATGCAGGGTAGATGGAAAGTGGGGAAGAGCATGTAAACCCATTGAGAATTTCTTCACATGAAGAATAAAAGTTCTATCAAGATTTAAATACCCTTGCTTCAAGAAACACAAACCACCAAGCAAAATTTAGCTTACAAAAATTCAAATCAATGCCCTCGGGAGAAATAGCTCAAACTAGCAGATGCTCAGTCATTTTAGCGATCTCTTAGAATATTGGGATTTAACAGCAGTTTATTACCTTCATAACAACAAAAAGGATGGGACTGTAGGTCTAGGCATTAAAAGAAAATTATTCCTACTACCTTTTCCGTAATATGACAATTGTGAAGAACTCATCAAGACTAAATAAGAAACATTTTCTAATGAATGCAGCTATTGTGTTCAATGAGATTAACATGGGCCTGGAATTTTAGGAACATTGACTGAAGCAGCAGGTAATGAAAAGTAGTTATCCTGAGTAAGCAGAAAGAAAAAACAGAAGTACACATGGTAGTGCTCTCCCTCACCCTGAGATGCCCTGGGGCAGCATCAAACTCCCTCCCACGTGGATTCTCTCCTGGCCTACAGAAAGGGCAAGCACTTTGCTTCCTTCCCTGTGTAACGTCAAATAATGGGTTTCCCCCTGTTAGTCACCTCAATTCTGCAAACCAAAGACAAAATGGGAATAAAAGTCCCTGAGGAAAATGGCAGTCTTAAGAAGAAAATGGTATAAAGTCACATTAATCGTTTTTTTCCGATAATGGTTTATATTCAGTATTATTTTGCATGAGTTTCAGGGGTACAACACGGCAGTTCAACAACCATATACTTTACAAAGTGACCCCCCTGATAGTTCTGGCACCCACCTGGCACCGTACAAAGTTATTACACTGTTATTGGCTATATTTCCTATTATGTACTTTATATCCATGTGACTATCGTGTATCTACTCCTCTGCATTCCTCCACCCCTTCACCTTTTTGACCCAGCCCCCCAACCCCCCTCTGCTCTGGCAACCATCAGTCTGAAGGCACATTAATCTTAAAGGACTCACATATGTGAGTTTGGGAGTGGGTCTGCAATTCTGAGTACAACCTCCTCAAAGACAGGCACTGGGCCACACACTGACTGGAGGCTCTGGCAGTCCTGGGGACAGAGACTCAGGCTGTGGTTGAAGCTTAGTGGCAGACATGTGCTCAGGCTCATCTGGCCGGAGGTCCATGAAGGACTGACTGTGCAGTGTGCAGGGGTTGGGGGGGTTCCCCGCCTCCTGTTCCATCTCCTCTGTGAAGCCACTGGAACCCGGCTCTCAGGGCCTCAGCAGGAGCAAAATATCAGAAAAGGGTGTCTTTGGGCAAAAGCTCCCAGGCAAATAAAGATGTAAGGCCATTAAATAGAAATGATATCCATTTTGTTCTGGTACCTGACCTTTTCACTTGGTTAATACATGAAAATAGGCCCAGAAACATTTTCTCTTTTTTTTTTCTGAGAAGATAACTCAAATTTTCTAGGTCTTGAACGTGTCAGCCACTGTGCTAAGTGCTTTGACATTTGACATGTTATCTAATTTAATCCTCGTAACCTTGTACAGTAGGTGTTTCATTCTAATTTTACAAGTGAAAAAAAAACGGAGTCTCAGAGGAGAGCAAAGGATAGAAAGCTGACGATAATTTCTTGAGTTAGGGTATAGATAAGGCATGAGCTTACTATCACCAACATCTATAAAAACAGTCATTACAAATACCAATAAAATACTTTTTTTTTCCATTTTTTACAAGATCACGACTAAGAGAAAGTCTCTTGTTAGTAGCGGGCTGCCCGATTCAGAGGTCAGCCGGTCACGGTTTCGCACGCACGGACGACAGCTCCTAGAACTCCGTTTCTTTGCTCTCTCTACAATCCGCCTGAACAAAAGCTCTATCCCTGGGTTACACCATCTGGGTTTGAATCCTAACTGTATATTCGGGGTGAATCCCAGCAATAAACTTATTGGCTGTATCCCCTTAGGCGAACTACTCAACTTCAGAGTCTGGAACGGGCTGTTTAAAGGGGTGAGAACAGGATGGTGTTTACACATGACAGTTTAGGCACTGCCTGACATCATTCGACGACATGACCAGAGACCAGCAAGTGGACAGCTGCTGTTGAAAAGACCTTCAGGAATGAGATAGGCCACTGGCACAGCCCTTCCACCCGGCAGCGTGCAATACCCCTCAGCAGGCAGGTGGTGGTCTTCAGGGCATTGGTTTGGCCCCAGCATCGCCAAGCCTCTGAAGTCTTTGAAGTTTCCTGAAACTGACCCCGTGCTGTTCCTTGGCTTCACTCCAGGGTGCGAAGTAGAGGCGACCTTCCTCCAGCATTACCGCATCCCTAATTCCACATTTGCTCTGCTTCCCCGTGGTGCAGGCTGTTTCCTCCCATGCTGCAGGACTTCCCTTTTGAATTTCATTCCTCTGTATTGGAAGTTAAGAAAACTAAATACTGGGTCTTTCTAGTTCTTTTTATTTCTTTTATAACATTCCTCCTTCTTCGTAGAGCAGTATGGATATCTCTGATAGACTAGGGGGGAGAAAAATGGGGAAGGAAAGAGCTCAACAAATAATATCTCAACATATAATCTCAGTCCACAAGCATTATGTATAGAATAGACTGAAATGCAAGTATCTGAAGGTGGAGTTACTTCTAACATTTATATGAGTAAAAAACCTAAAAGTGCCAAACTCACTCAATGGTGATAATTGGCTCACAGATAACTTACTGTCCCCTTCTCTCTCTCTCCTGTCATCTTACATGATAATGCACTCCAGGGGTGCTCCCCTGAAGTGAGACTTGAACATTTCTCCTATGATAGTAGAATTCTATCAACTGAATGATATTTATTGTCAGGATAGGTCTCATTATCATGTCCCTCCTTCCATTCCCATTACCACGCACCACCTCCACTGTGCCTTGCTAATCCTTAACATTCCACCAATGTCTCCTCCATCTCTCATACCTGTACTAGATGACAATGGCAAGAGTCAAGTAAGATCTAAATTCCAATGCAAGACATCGCCTCATATAATGAAAATAAGAGCCTTCACACTTATAATGGAGCATTGGAATATGTCATAATGAACAACATATTGTCCTGGTATTGCTGTTGGGGATGACTGCTTATAAAGCACCTTCCGATGCCCTGTTTGATGAAATGCAATAGCTCCATATTTCATTCCGAAGAAGTGTTCCAATGAAAAGAGGTGCTACTGGTGTGCATCTGTTAAGAAAAGCTGGTCTTCTCACACGCTGAATGCTCACAAGATCAAGCACAGCTGGCCTTTCACCTGGCAAGGGAGCCACATATCCAGTTTGGAGAAGGCAGGCTGCAGGAGGTTTGCAGAATGAGATGGCCAGTCCTTTAAATGCAGTCAAGTCCCTAGGCACCTTTTCCACCTGGCCCAAATATTCTCATTATTTCTGTGATGCTGTTCAACAAATTGCATCTTTTTCTTTTTTCAATAATTTATCCTCTTGAGATTTCACCACTGGAGCTGCCAAAGTCATGTCTCTGCTATTGTTAGCCTGTGGCACACTGAACATTGCTACCAATCCCTTCCCATTTGCCAGCAATAGCAGAAATATCCATGCTACCTGGGAAGGCTAAGTAATTGCCAAGTAATTAACAAGGGCCAGTAGCCATTTAAGTAGCACTCCCTTCAGTAGGTTTCTGGAAAACAAGACTTGGAAAGCATTCACAGAGTCTTAAAAATCAGACCTATTTAAACGAGTAATACTAAGAAAGAAATACCCAAGAGATTTTTTGCAAACAGAATATGGTGTCAGCATGGTGTTAAGGTTCAGGCCAACCTGATTTATGAAACAACAGTTCACATCAGAACTGTAATGGGATTGATATACTATGACTTGCTAGAGTATAAGAAATACTCCCATCATTTTCTGTTATTTATGTTCCATCCCCAGGATCAAAGAAGAAAACAACATCTCAACGAGATACTGCAGTCCAGTCCCTCTACAGATACAATCTTACTGAACCCTGGAAGCCCTGTTTACACTAAGTAGATGAGTGCAAGTCAACAGATAGCACTGTCCACAGACAACTCTTTGATAACAAAATAATGGTAGGAATGGTGACTTTGATGACCCTGATAAAGGTGATGATCACATGAAGTAGGACGGCAGCAAAGGAAAAAGCATTTCGTTCCCCTTCACTCAGCCATGTCCACCAATTCTTTTAAATCCCAGCTCCAATGCTGTCCCTAAGCACAGGCAGCATAGATTAGTCTTTAACTGTTCATCACTTCAGCATTCATGTATTCGATTTCTATTGCACCTTTTTCACCAGCTACTTTATTTTATAGTTTTTCTAAAATTATTTCAATTCTGCATATGTTGCTTTCTTATCTCCTAGCAAACAGAAGCTGTGACTAGTAGTTTTTCATCCTACCAATTCAACCTAGTTGTTCAGGGCTCTCTGCATCATAGGTACTGCTTAGTAATTAAATTCCAGTCTGCAAATGTACACATACGGAACACCTATCTGACGCAAATAACAACAGGCTATAGAAAATGCAAAGATGAATAAGGCATAGTCTTCTTTGCAGTCATGAAACATAACACTTAGTAGGCAAGAGAGATTTCTGAACAATTAATAATACAAGGTAGAATGCCATCATTGCCTATGCAATTAATGAAAGCATGGACAAATGACTAAAGAAAAAAGTAAGACATTTGCTTTAGCAAAAAGAAAGCAATTCCTTTACACTTAAAAGACCAGGGGAGGCTACTTGAATGAGGTGAGGTGTCTCGGGAGGAGAAGCATGAGGGCGGAGCAGACTGAGCCTGAGCAAGCACATGGGAGAAAGGAGTGCAAGTCACCCTCAAAAACCAATGAAGAGTGTAATACAGCTGCGTAGTGTCAGTGAGGAAAAATGTGAGGCAAACTTGGAGGCTTAGTTGGAATCATCATGGGAGAATGTTGACAGTCAGACTAAATAGTTGTATTTGATTGTGTAGGCCTCTATGGGCATACCTCATTTTATTGCATTTTTTACAAACTGAAGGCAACACTCTCCACCAACAAAGAGATTACAGCTTGCTGAAGGATCAGGTGATGGTTAGCATTTTTTAGCAATAAAGTATTTTTAAATTAAGATATGTGCATTTTTAAGATATAACACTACTGCACATTTACCAGACTACAGTATAGTGTATACATAGCTTTTATATGCACTGGGAAGCCAAAAACTTCATGTGACTGGCTCTATCGAGTTATTCGTGACATTGAGGTGGTCTAGAGCTGAACCTGCAATATTTTTGAGATATGCCTTCCCAAACTGTACTTTGAGATATGTACTTCCCAAACTGTTATCCAAGAAACCCTAGTCCTAAAAGATTTTTTGTAATTAAATAATTGCATGGTCAGAAATTTGGGGAAAATATACATGCTACTAACCCTTCTTGAATATTCTTTAAGCCCTTTAGTATACTAAAATCTCTGTAAAGTCTGACACAGTGAAGAACATTGTAATATTTTTAACTCACAGTTTCTCAAGTTCTCAAACTCTTTCAATTATTTGTTCTTCCATGACATTAATTAGCACCTTGCAGATCTAATTTTTAGGAGAATATGGTTTGTAAAATTCTGCTCTGGGTACAGTACCAGTTATGTACCTGGATGGAAGGGAGTTATGGGATTTGATTCATGTTTAAAATTGCCCATTTTAAAAAAAAGGGATTTTGATCAAGGGGAAAAAAAAAAGAACTCACAGATACGAGAAATAGTGTGGTGATTGTGGGCAGGGGGTGTTGTGGGTGAGGGTGGAAGAGGATATGGGGGGATAAATGGTAATGGGAAAAATTAAAATTAAAAAAAAAAAATTTCAAGCACTATAGATTAGCAGGACTCCTTAAACCAAGCCATCAATAGATCAAGCCCAAGGAGGGAGGGAGGGTAAATTGGACTCTTTTTTTTAAAAAATCATGTTAAAATATACATAAAAATTACCATTTTTAAGTGTACAGTTCAGTGGCTGGCGTTAAGTATGTAGACATTACTCTGTGACCTTCATGACCATCCATCTCTAGAACTTTCCACCTTTCCAATCTGAGACCCTCCGTCCATTAAACAATAATCCCTACTCCCCCATCATCCACCTCAGCCCCTGGTAACTATTGGTCTACCTTCTGTCTCTATGAGCCTGACCATTCTAGGTACTTATGTAAGTGGAATCATGAAATATTTGTCCTTTTGTGTCTGACATTTCACTTAGTATAATGTTTTCAAAAAAAACTCATCTTTAAAAGAGGAGGCCTGAGGTCCACTTAAAAAAAAAAAAAAAGACCCTCACATCACAAGAGGCCCTATTAGAATTGCTAGCAAAAAGACAAGCAATACACAAGTAATACACATCTGAATGTGAAGCACTGGTGGATATGAGGGCATTAAAACATTCCTCAGGAGGGCGATCCTCTAACACAAAGGGCAGAGATGTTAAGAGCTTAAGATACCGCTTCCTGTTATATAATTTCTGGGGAGATTGTGTCATACACAGCCTGTCACTTTCTGGAAACTAATCAACATCATCCAAAGCCTTCAAAAGGCTCGGCTTATGTTTAATTATCCAGAGTACGTCTAGATCACAGAAGCCACTGAAGGGGCTTGTCCAGTATCTCCCACAAAGGAGAGCACAGGCTGAGGATGCGGCTTTCGTTCGTCCCATATGGTTACCTTTCAAGTCCTGAGCAGCAGAACCCAGCCTGATTAGCACTCAGATATCAAAGGCAAAACATGACTGTTTTGCGGCCCTGGGAAACCCTCACAGGGAGGGAAAGCAGAAGTAAGCGTCCTTGTGTTAAGGCAGGAAAGCTGAGAAAAAGGGAAGGTATTAAGGTCTATCTTGTTTTTCTATTGTTGTTCAATTAGTTGTCCCCATTTTTCCCCCATACTACTCCCCCACCCTACCCACCCCTACCTCCCACAATCAGTCCTCTCCCCACCCCGTTTGGCTTTGTCCATGAGCCCTAAAGGACTTGTTCCTTGATGACCCTTCCCCTTCTTTCCCCATAATCCTCCTCCCCACTCCCCTGGTTACTGTCGGCTTGTTCTTCATTGCCATGTCTCTGGTTCTATTCTGCTCACTTGTTTTTTCTCTTTTCCATGTCTCCTGAAGTCATATTGTTCTAAACTGAGATCCCTGAACAACTACACAAATGAGAGACCAGTCCTAGTCCCTCACCTTGGTCCTAGCACCCTATCTCCCACCCCACTAAACCATCCTTCACATGGTTGCCAAATAATTCCCAAAGCATCAGCATGGTAGTTTTCCTTCTCAGCTGCAAAACTTCCAATCCTCCAGGAGGTGCCCATCGCCTAACAGTTAGCTTAACGTTCCCGGCCCTCCATCATTCAGCCTTACACAAGGAGACCAAGCCCAACACCTGCACGTCGGCCCTGCTTCTCCACTTGCGGCAGGCCATTCTCAGCGTGTGTGATGAACTGTTGTTTGGGGTACTTAAATCCATAGCTTGTAGGAAGACAGCTGAGCTGAGGAGTAGGCTATGGAGTCTGCATTTCCTAATCGTGTCACCAGAGCAAATTGTTTAATGTCTCTGTACCTCAGTTTCTTCACCAGAAAAACAGGATAGAACAACAATGTCTGTGCCACTGGATGCATGTGTGGATTACAGGAGATAATACGAATGAAACACTTAGAACAGTGCAGGGCCCCGCTAGCAGTCCTGGACAGGGGTGACCAGTTTGGAGGGTCACACACAACACGGTGTGGACCACTCAACAGAGTCTTCTGGATGAAAGAACCGGTTGGAATAAAATAACAATATGGCAAAATGAAAGATTCTTGTGTTCAGCACAGGATACCCTACTAAAGTTGAAAACTTTCAAACTATTCAGGGATGTCTATCATGTTTATGTATTATGAAAGGGTATAACATGCTAAAGTCGTCACTTTTTGCTTCTAATAACAAATCAAGCCAAACAGAAGAAGAAAGAAAGAGACTGGTGGGAAGATCAACCATCTACAGATGTCTTCTCTTTATTAGTGTTCTTATGCAAACCCCACACAGCCTCCCCGCAAACCCCTGAACCACAGAGCCGTGAACGACGCGTTGCCGGAGCTCGGCCACTCTGCATGCTCCCCCTAGACACGATATCCCCGGTTTCCCCTGGGACGCAATATCCCTCTTAAACCCTTCCAGTGAGAGTGAACAGACCCCTTACAGCACTGACAAATAAAAAGAATTCACGTACATTTTAGTGCCCCAAATTTGGCAAGCAGTCACCTTCCCTTACCCACCTCTGGCTTCTGCCACTGTTTTTCTGTTTGTTCAGTTTTGCTAAGTTCTTTTCATACATTTACGCCAACCTCCTCCATCATGGTTGCTCTTGCCCACCGACCTCCAGCATCCTCTCTTACCTTCCTGGATCTTCTTATGCCTGTCTCCTCATATTTTACTCTTGGGCCTTTATTAATATATAGGGTCCAGCACAAATAACACTCCTTTTTTATTACCTAAAAATCTGTTACTACAGAATCATGTAATTCTGTAACCTAACAATAGCACACTCACGCACACCATCTGACATTGCAGGTGGGATGTTCAAATTGCCGTCCATCTCGTGCAAGACATTCACGTACCCTCGCAACCACACTCGAGCAGGCGTTACTTCTGCAGGACCCTGTACTGGGAATTACTGTGTGGGCAGGGAAACAGAAAGAAGTGATCTGTAGAAACCAAAGAGAAAGCAGGTACATGAAGGGGGCATCCTGGGCCTCTCCGCACTCCCATCCACCACTGTCTAGAGGCCACACAGGCGTCCTGCTGCGGAAGTCGCAAGAAACCCTCGTGTCCCTCTCTTTTCACTCCAGTTGGTTCCAACTGAGTTTCTATTCTAACAGAACAGCGCTTTTCAGGTGTTATTCACCTAAAGTCAGAGAAAGTTACAGCTCTCATGTGAATGCGGCCTTCATTTATGGCGTAAAATCAATATCTTACACTGTCTTCGCCTCATTTTTTAACTTAGCAAAATGAGAGGTTGTACCAGACTGCTTCCTGGAGCTATCAGAGAGTACACCTAATCAATCAGCGTGTCTCGGAGAAATGCAGTGAACACCCCGCACTGTGTGGCTCAGTGCTCTTTCAGGAACACCAGTGGGTACTCTAACTGGAACATCCCTCATTAGCTATTTGACTTGGGGTGGGGGGCGTCCCACGTATCGAATTCAAGTTTGACTCTGACTTTTTCTGACTCTGTGGAAAGTATTCTAGAAGGATCAGTAATTATCTGAGCAACTCAAGCTGAAACCTTGGGTGATTGAACGGAGATTGGGATGTTGAACATCAGAGACCCAAGCAATTACGTATCTATACCTCGTCTAACTTAGCTATCCCAGTGCCAGCTAGAGTAGAATATCTTATTTTAAGTGCTTTTCATAATTACCTTCTACTCTCTCATCTCTTTGATGCATCTGTTTTCTTTCTAATTTTGAACCATCAGCCTTAATTCTCGAATGTGTATGTATTTATTTTTAAACTATTCAAATAAACAGTTTATAGATGGCCTGACTCCTGAATCCCTCCACTTTCTCTTAAACAGTAAGATTTTGTGATCCTTCCACCCTGGAAATGTAAAGGAGGTGTATGACAACCGATCTTATCTGCATGATCTCTCTTCAAATTCGACCCAGTGACAATCCGACCCCTGATAAAAATTCAAAGCAACACCAAAAAAATGAAGCACCGTTTGATTTTATGGCCAACCAATCAAATTAAAGCCTCTGTGTTCTCTTTCTCTGATTTATCTCCCAAGAATGGATTCGACTATCTTGGTGAAAATGCCACTAACTTAGATTTTATCTGATTTAAGAGTCTCCATATAGCTTCCAGGTGACAAAGATGTATGATCTTTGGATATTCATTCTAAAAGAAGAAAATACAATGTAAAAGAATTTTGATTGAGCTTCGGGTGGAATCACGCTGCTCCTACATGATGGAGGACATAGCCCATCAGTACCCTCCCCCACCCCTCCCCTTAGTGATGTATGGCTCCGAAAACCCTCTCCCTCCAATTTCTCTCGTGGATTGTGTCCCCCGTAAGCAGCCATGTTTGCGAAAGCTGAAATGCCATGATGATAGATCACAACCAGACCCTCCATTTGGGGCTAGACGCCTGCGATCTGTCATTATGTGCAAATTTGTTTCTTGCCGGATCTGGGAGAGAGAGAGACAAATAACGAAGATGAAATTGCACATTGTTTTATATCCTGTTTTAAGTAAATGAGAATCAGGGTCAGATATCACGGGACTCAGTGCAGCCTGTGAGTTAGGAAAGCAAGCCAGCTGAGGTCCCTCCAAACCCTCCCTCCTGCCCTCTCCTTTCCTCTAGATTTCCAGTGTGCAATGCACAATGCCCGCCCCCCTTCGCTCAAAAAGTAAGGCCATCTGGCCTAAACTCTATTTCATATTTGCTCGCTTCATGCTGGCACCCTTGACCCACTCCTCATCCCCTCCAACCCACCCAGAGCCCGCTCAGGAGATGATTCCCGGACTTCATTTCCGATGACACCGTTTCAGTCTCCAGCGGGAGCCCTGGGGAAGTGCTCACTGCCTCTACTTTATCTCCAGTGAATATCGAATCATCCTTCAACACATAAAAGTGAGAAGGACTTTATCAGTTTTATTAAAGCTGTAAATTTTGTTTTTAAAACCTGCCAAAGCCTGTGCTCCTAGAACCCTTAAAGAGCAAATCCACTAGGTCTTTTCTCTCTGCTGAGCCCTCCAACCAGTCAGATCGACAGAATGCTCCACACGGGCAGGCGTGGAAATCGTCCCATGAGTCAAGGCAGCAGCTTCTGTCAGGAGGGGTTCATACTGGATGCTATGCATCAGCTCAGAAAGAAAACCCGCATGTCTAAGAACTGTCAGCCAGGAGCACTGCCAGTGGCTCTGGTCTCATAGACACGCAATGGCCACTTTGAATTGTTTGCAGTTATCTACCCCAGAACCCCAAAATGTGCCTTCTCTTCCCATTCCTTGTTGTCACCTCCTTCTCTGTGAACATGATCCCGCCCCGGCCTGGCCTATTTATCAGCCACAATCAACCAGCTCGCCGAACCGCATGCAGAAAGTAACACTGTAGGCAGAGACGGCGGCCTGTTTTGCTCATTGCTGTGTATCAGAGCTTCACATGTGTCTGGGCAGGCACTCGGTTACATTTGTCGAGTGAAAGACTCAACAGAGATCAGATCTTGGAGGCCGTACAAACCAGGTTAAATTTTCCACTCTATCCAAATACCAATTGGAAGTCATTAAAAGGTTCTTCACTAGAAAATGACATGATCAGATTTCTGTGGAAAAGATAGCACTGGTCTCAGAAGAAGGAGAGGCAGAGTGGATCGCTGGAAGAATGTTTGCCCACATCCAGGTGAGAAATAACCACTCAGCTCAGGAGATTGAGAAATGGGACTAAGTTGACCGAGTTTTAGGAGGGAGAATGAATAAGATGTGGCTATGGACCGGGTGTCAGGTGGCAAAGTAAAAGGTCTGACGCTGGAGTAGGTGGTGGAGCTATTGATTAGATGCAGTAACAGCAGACTGGGTTTTACAGGGAAGACTTGGGAGTGGGGGGGAGGGCAGTGTCTAAAACTTAAGAGAACAGTGAACAACCCAATAGAGAAATCTGGTGGATAACTGGCTAGTCAGTTCAGGAGCTCAGGGGAGAAGCCTCTCCCAGAAATTAAGGCACGGTTAAGTGGGTCCAACGGATGGCCCGCAGGCCAAAACCTGCACAGAGTTGTCGAAACAGCACGACATTTTAAAAATTTTTGTTCAGCTGATAACTTTTAAAAATGACAGGGCTGCACATAAAAATCCAGGATTTTTACCTTTTAAACAAAAAGTTGAAAATCTAGTCAAGTTAAACCCACATTCCCTTAAGGTAGCAAAGAGTGAGGGCTGAGAAGCGGTTTTCCCCTACGTGGGAGTGTCCTTCCCCTTTGCCGCAGAACCCGAATCCCTTGTGGTCTCCCCCACCCAGGTTTCCAGGCACCACTGTCCTGAGGTTTGTGTGCTTGTTCTTCCTAACGAAGAGCTGAGAGAAAAGTGAAATCTTCCTTGCACTGCCATCTCTGCTGAAAATTGAAAAATGAAAGCTACTGAGAGGACTGAGTATTTCATGGGGGAAAAAAAAATCTTAACAAGTTTCTCTTATCACATTGTCTGCCTAGCACCTAGAGGCATCTGACGTTGGGACCCCTGACATGGTTTCCGGAGATAACTTGAATTACTGTCATGAGATTTGGATTGGAGAGCCACTGCCGAGAAATTCAGTGACAGCTGGTTCTCTCTCGTAAGGCTGCAGTGGTCTATGGTTCCCATTCTATTCTTCCTTTGTTTTTTTTTTTTTGCCTTTGATGCCACAGCTAACTGTTTTTACATCCTGGTTAAATTGGTGGTAAGTGATTTATTCTTAATAAAATTATGTGTGCTGATATCCTTTTGTGATGAGTGAAAATTGCACTGTTACTTCAGAATTATGCAGGAAAGCACTAATAGTGAGCTAATATTGGGTCATGCTTATTTTAGCAGTTACAGGGCTTGTGAACTTCTAAGAAATGGCATTTTCCAGAAACGTGGAACAGACCTGTTAATAAAACTCTAAAGCCTCCTTAGATCAATCAGTTAAGCACACCTTATGTGAGGATGAGCCATAAAATAGCTTTATTAAATAATTTTTTTTTAAAACCCTCTGCTTGGGCTCAAGTCCTAATTCAGCCTCAAATTTTCTGTCAGTGTTTAGACAAGTTAATTAACTTTTCTAAACTTTTCAATAAAATGAGGGTTAAATAATAGGTCAACAATATACTTGTTAGAACTGTGGAAATTATCATGTAATATGTCGTACAAAGCCATATATAACATTTTACAAATTTTAGTTATGATTATGTTTTCTGAAGATAACAAAAAAATAGCATCTGTTGAATCTGCCTTGTGTTCAAACCAAACTTTCATCAGCTTTCTTCTGGTTTGTTAATATTACATTGAGAGTTGAACTCCTTGGTAAAATAGAGGCTTCTCATTTGTGTTCAATTTTAAAAACATGTTGGAAAGAAAAGTGTTTTCATATTGAACCATCTTTTCAGAGACGTCATTTTTTGACTTCCCTTTGGTACCCCTTGATGCTGAATTTACATTTCATAATCATTTGATACGTTTTTCTGAAAAGTCTGACCCTAAAAGGCTGGAAGTTGGAGCAACTTATTAAAAGATTAAACACAACTAACATTGCAAAAAAAAGAACGTGCTGTCCTATAGTGCCCTCTTGTGGCAATGTTCTGTCAATGCACCTCACAAAGGGATGATGTAATGAATGTGGTTCCAAGAGGAGGATATTATTCTCAGGACTAATTTGAGTAGGATGCATTCTGCTGTTCTTTATTTTATATCTTAAAAAAACTCTTATATGTGGAAGTCATTGACCATAATCCTCTTAACTTATCCACACTGTAATCATATGTTGACTTTTCCATAGTATTTATTGGAGGGCTTTTTCTTTGTTTTTGTTTTTTATTCATGACTATCGGAAATCTGTTGTTAGGAAACAAGTTTTTAAAATTATATTTTGGGAACTTCTGGTCAAGATGGGTGTGTAGGCAGACAAGACTCACCCCTTTGCACAACCACATAAAAATTACAACTAAAATAAATAACAACCATCACTCAGAACCATCAGAAATTGAGTTGAAGGGAAATGTGACAACTACAGAATTTCAAAAAAAAAAAAAAACCACATCTGTCCAGACTGAGCCAGTCAGCTGGTGCCCTGTCTGAGACTCCATCAACCTGGCTAACACTATTTGACCGGCCTTAGAGATCCCCAGAGACTCCACCACACCCACCTTAAGGGCCCACTCAAGCTGTTTTTCCATGTGAATGGCTGGTCTTGACTCATGCTTTACAACTTCCCAAATCCTTCACAACTTCCTAAATCCTATCAAAGGAGCAACAGCTAGCCTCAGGGAGCCCCAGGTCAGGCACTAGGAGCAGCCAGCCTAGATTCACAGCTTGGCTTGGCCTGGAAATCTCCAAGCCCAGCAGCACAAGTAGCAGCCATCTCAGACTGCTTTATAATTCAGGTAGAGTAGCCCCAAGCAAAACACAGGTGGGGGCTGACCTTGGCCTGCACCACTTGGGAAACCCCAGGGCCAGCACATTGAGTGGACAGCTACAGACCACATAGGAGTACCACCACGCTGCCCCTGCACAGCTGATCCTCCGCAGAAGGCAGAAGTTGGTGGTCAGTGGTCAGAGCCAGTCCTTGCAGCTAACTGGCCTGGGTAAACCCCTCTCATTGACTAACCAACAGCAATCAAGGCTCAACTACAAGATGAGGGTGTATTCAGCCCACATGAAGGGTGAACCTCTAGTACCCAGCTTGGGTGATAGGGGAGCTGTGCCACTGGACCCTACAGGACACCTACTACATTAGGCCACACTACCAAGACACAGAGTCGAAGCAGCTCTACCTACTACATAGAAACAATCACAGGGACGCGGCCAAAACAAGGAGACAAAGAAGTATGGCCCAAATGAAAAGACAGACCAAAACTCCAGAAAAATAACTAAACAAAAGGGAGATGGCTGCAGGGGTGGCTGGAAATGTCTTTCATTCTGTGCTGCAATGTGTGTAACCTAAAAGCATCATTCTGTTACTAAGGAAAAAGAGGAGAATGAATGAATGACCAGCAGCTCCTGGCAGACTCCAGACTCCAGACTTCCTTCCACACGCTAGTACTGTCCAGGTGAACATTTTTAGGAAATTAACAAAAGAATCAGTGAGTTTGCATTTAGATTAGGTAAAAGTAAAAGGAGCAGGAATATTTCTAATGACCATATGAAATACTATAACAAAGAATATTTAGAACATGTCTACATTTATGCCTCTTCCAACCAGTAAGAGTGATATCAAGTATGTTGCTGTACTGAGTATGCTCCCTGTATGTTTGAATTATTTTGTAGCAAATCAGTCAAACATACTAGAGTATCCAGAAGTGGAATCCAAGAATGAAAGTGATGGATATATAGGAAAAATGTGATAAAATAAAATGTCATGAAATGACACCCACATAGAAGCACAAAATCTATAACCAAACAACTTTCTGAGGAAAACCTCTGCAGCACAAATAACAGAAAGCTCAATTTTGTAATTTACAAAGGAAACCACAACCAAATAGCAAAAGAACAGCACCGAGGAAAATCGAGAAAAATACATAAGCGAGCACTTCACAAAACAATAAGAGCGAATATCCAAAGTATGTATATAGATGCCTTAGGACTTCTGCTTAAATTTCATGAACTGAACACATGGTTTTTTCCATCCTTTCCCAAACCCCCATTAAAATGACAGTAGAGGGACTTTTGAAGGCACACATTTGTAAAGACAAAGAGACTGTGAAACCAGATAACAGCAGATCATGGAGATGACAAAGTTTTAGACTCTAGGAAGCAGTCAGGAAAGTAATACCTGAGTTAGAACTGAAACTTAATAAAATTAAGTGCCAAGGGAAAGGGGCCTGTGAAGTTGGGCAGTTCAGTAAAATCCAGCCTGTTTGTTCTGCTTTGGAAAGAGCCAGGAGCTGAGGTACCAAACCCTACCAAAAGTGAAAATGCAGGGCAGGAAACATGCGAATCACCCCATTTGCCGAGCATTCCTGTTCCCTGAAGAAACAGTATAAAATAAGGGGGCAAAAATGCCTATCCTCATGGAGCCTATCTTCTAATGGTGAGTTTGCAGTCTGATAAACTAATATATAGTTTATTAGAATATATACTAATAAACTGTACATATATTAATAAACTATATATATTCATATGGGGGATTAAAGGCTGTGGGAAAAAATCCAGAACCAAGTGAGGTAATACTGGGGGTGTGAGTACATTGTGGGACTCAGTGATCCGGTAAGGCCTTGCTGAAGGGTGCTACCTGAGCACAGGTGGAAGGACTCAAGGGAGCCGATCATTCAGCTATCTGGTGGAAGATGTTACCTCAAATGTAAATGTCCTGAAATGGAACTGTGGCTAGTGTGTTGGGCACTGGTGTGGTTGCGGGAGGGGCTGGGGAGTGGGGGCGGCGTTAAGGACAGGTGTTAGCAGATAAAGTCAGGAAGTAACTGGGACACCTTGGAGGCCGTTCAAAGGACTTTAAAATAAGACTGGAAACTCTAAAGTATTTGAAGCTGAAATTTGATGAATTAGTTGAAAGTCACTAAAATAAGAGAAGACAGAAGTCACTAACAAAGAGTGGTTTGACTCTCCAAAACAGTTCCTCTTTTAACAGAGCTAGAAAGGGGCCCGTCCCAGAAACAGAAGAAAACTAGAGATTCACGTTCTTGAAAAGTTGGCCACAGGGCATCTAGTCACAGCGACATCAAGCACAGCCGTTGGAGCCAGGCCCCATTCTGAAAACAGGGAGCAAGGGGAAGCCTGCTTACTCATTGCCACTCCAGTGCTTTTCTCCGCTCGCCCCTGCTCCCCCAGAATGATGATGGCCAGCAAGAACTTGCAGGATTCCTGTTTTTGGAAAGCTGGCATGCCCGCGAAGAAAGGGCTCCAGACTGACATTCCGTAACCTCACATGTGATGCCTAGGTCCCCCCCCAACCCCCTGCAGTGAAACCCAACAACTCTAGAACCTCACCCCTCTCCTGAAGCTCCTCAACGCTCATAACTATGATCAGCTGGTTACAAAGCACAAGACATTTGTGGAAAGCCTCCAACATAAAGAAGAGACTAAAATAAGTAAACCAAAGGAACTCAAAGAAAGCAGACAACACAGAACACTGTGAAAAGCAAAGATCTTTGTAAAATCAATAATTAACATTCTCAGAGAATTTTTAAAAAACAATATTGCAACTAAGAAAAAAAAGCTATCATCAAAATAGAGTGCCCACAGTTATGATGACCAGCCGTCCTGGTTTGTCCAGGACCGATCACTCCAGCTCTAGCCCTGAGAGTCCCTTCTTTCCAGAAGCCCCTCAGTGCCAGGCAAACCATGACAGCTGGTGACCCTACTATAAGGGGGAAAGTTTTGGTCAATAAAAAATGTGACAGCAGAAACAAAAAGCCAATGAAATGGTGGAAAAATAAAGCTGAGCAGGAATAGAACAGAGACAAAGATAAAAATAAAAGAGAAAACTATGTTTTTAAATGGAGAATCTATCTAGGAGGTAGACTGTTCAAATAATAGGAGTTCTTGAAAGAGAAAATAGAGGGAAGGAAATTATCAAAAAACTAATACAAGAACATTTTATGCCCTGGCTGGTGTGGCTCAATGGATTGAATACTGGCCTGAGAACCAAAGGGTCGCAGGTTCGATTCCCAGTCAGGGCACATGCCTGGGTTACGGGCCAGGTCTCCAGTTGGAAGCATGTGAAAGGCAGCCAAACAATGATGTCTCTCTCTCTCTATTTCTCCCTTCCTTCCCCTGTCTCTAGAAATAAATTAATTAAATATTTTTTTTAAAAAAAGAACATTTTCGCCCTGGCTGGCGTAGCTCAGTGGATTGAGCGCGGGCTGTGAACCAAAGCATCGCAGGTTTGATTCCCAGTCAGGGCACATGCCTGGGTTGCAGGCCATGGCCCCTGACAACTGCACATTAATGTTTCTCTCTCTCTCTCTCTCTCTAAAAAAATAAATATTTAAAAAAGAAAGAAAAAAGCTCTGGCCCAGTGGTTCAGTTGGTTGGAATGTCGTCCGATACACTGAAAGGTTGTGGGTTTGATTCTCGGTCAGGGCACATACCCAAGTTGCAGGTTTGATCCTTGGTTGGGGCACATACAGGAGGCAGCCAGTCCTGTTTCTTTGTCTTTCTCTTCTCTCTCTAAAAGCAATAAACATATCCTTTGGTGAAGATTAAAAAAAAAAAATAACATTTTCTGCAATGGATGAACATAAGTTTCCAGACTAAAAGGGCCACTGAGGGCCCAGAACAACATTTGGGGGAAAAAAAAAAAAACAAAAACAAATGGCACCCAGGGATGTTATCAAAGTGTTCAGAAGAACTGATTTTTTAAGGGGGTAGAAACAGAGAGAATGGATCAGATTCAATGGGTTCACATGGAATCAGGAATAAGAACGGCATGTTCACTCAACAGCATAGCTAGAAGCTTCTCTGAGAAAAAACAATGTCAGCCTGACTTGTCCAGCCAGTGCTCCAGGATCGACGCCCACGGCGGAAACGCCTTCTGCGCTCTGCTTGTATAAGCAAAAACTCAGACGCAAGCTAAATGCCTGCTGTTAGAGGTGAAATTAAATGGAACAAGTGAACATAATTACAATATTCATATAAATAGATAAAATATGATAAGATATAAATAATTTAACATTTTATAATGTTCTGGTCATTTAAAACCATGCAACGATGCTTTGAATTTTGTTCTTCAACAAAAGTAACCTACATGTACTGACACACAAGAACTCCATTGCATATTATTAGGTTTTAAAAAAGCAACTTTCAAAATAGCACTGTGTGGTATGAGATAATTTTTATGAAAGAATAGAGATATACAGGTCTAGATCTAGATCTAGATGTACATCTAGAGATAGATAAAATAACTGGGAGGAGAGAAAAATCTCCACGTTATTAGTGGCTACCTTTTGGGAATAGTACTAAGAAGCTTATCTTATACTTTTTACTGCATACAGTTCTATACTAGTTTGTTGCTCCTTACGGCGTGGAAATTACTTCTAAAATATGTATACACATATATTTCATTTCTTTGTGATGACAGCACCATCTAGTGGTCTATGTTAACTTTTAAATATTTTAACTTTAATATAATATTTAATAATATTTTGATATTAATATAAAAATAAGCACCCTGGCCCGGCAGCCCAGTTGGTCGGAGCATTGTCCCTGCACCAAAACGCTGTGTGTTCGATCCCCGGTTGGGGCGCATATGTGAGAGGCATCCTGTCAACGTTTCTCACATCTCTCTCTCCTCACCACCCCCCTGCTCTCTCTCTCTCTGAAACCAATAAAACGTACCCTCAGCTGAGAACAAAAAATAAAGTAAGATAAAGTCTGCCTTTTTTAAAAAGAAAACAAAGCCAAAGAAAATGGCAAAATTTAATTTTAATGTTATGCTTTATTTAATCCAGTGTATGCAAAATACAATATCAATCTGTAAATGCATCGTGTGTTCCACAGCGAACCTGGACCGGCCACATTTCAAATGCTCAGTAGTAACATGGGACTAGCGCCTATTGTACTGGGCAGCACAGAAAGACTGACTTTAAGGGAAAAGAGCATATTTTTAAAAAGGTGAATTTAAGGATCCAACAGGACACCTGTGTAAAACTGTAAAGCTAACTTTTGGAGGGATGAACATAAAACGCAAGGACAGGTTCAGTATCTGGGGTGTGTAGAGACAGTCATCTGCCCGGAGTGGCACAGCCGTGAAAGGGAACGAGAGAAGGAGTGTCAGGCAGTGTGTGCCAAAGCACGTTATTCGGAACACCAGGGGCTCCAAAGGCTTACTTTCTTAAGTAAACTAATCGGCCACAGCGCCTTCGTGCACTTGGTGGAGAGTACACAGGAGCAAGATTCTTCACCGTGTAAATCCTGTGTGGGGGACGCATGAACTCAGCAACCACTCCTTACAGCTCGGCCATTCCAGGGCCAAGGTTTACACACACGTCTATGTTGCCGAAGTCTTTCCAGAAGCTGCTCTTACTCCTTCATTTTCTAATTAATTAATGCTTTTAAGATAAAAAAAAATAGTGAAAAGGGGGAAGTAAAGGAATGAGATCTCCTGGTGGAATAAACAACAAAAGGATTATTTAAAGCACAACAACTAAAACCAAGACAGGATGACAACTGGCTGTAAAGTCCCAAGATAAACAGTGGTTGGAAGGTAATTGTTTGCCACCCTGGCTTACTGTTAAAGAAATTGACCTGTGTTCAGATGTGTCACTCCTATAAACCAACCACCTCTGAATCTCAAGCGTTTATCAGCCTGGAGACAGTCTTTGCTCGCCCAGAGCTGTATATATTAGTGGTGTTTACAGAAGGGTGTGTGGCAGAAAAAGTAAATAACTGAACTTCATTCAAACTGTTTCCTGTTTCCTTCTTGACTCTTCAGAGGCACACATTCTCCTTGGACAAAACACTTGGCTAATGAAGCAGCATCAGGAAGTGCCCAGGTTTTTCACAGCCTGGTAGAGCTCAGTGGAGATGTGTATTAGGCAAAGCAGCCTGCCCTGCCCGACCGCAGGACACAGCAGACTCTGTCTGCAGCAGGCGCGCCGCTCTCTCCCTAGCCATCCTCAGGGACAGGAATGCTCGGTGAGTTTCCATGAAACCTTCACGTTTTCTTCGTCGCCTCAAAATGAAACTCTTTATTTTTGTTAATTATTCCAAATTGACTGGTAATGTATAGTTCATTGCCATAGAAGTGAAATTTCACTTACTGTTCTTTCTTAAAAGACTTTTTTTAATGTAAAAGGAATACAGCTAAAAGAGGGGGAGGGAGTGAATCTCTATAAACACTCCCTCAGATTTTTCCTCTCCTTTGCTATGATTTGTTTCTGCTAGTTTGTGTTTTCTTTTTCCAAGTTAGAAGATACATATTTTCCTTTAATTCCCAGGTAGAATTAAGCAAATTAAATTAAATCACAAGACCTCACTCAGTTCTCATACTTTCTTATTGTTAAAAATATCATACCAAATTTTGCAAAAGCAAGAAATAAATCCAAGGGATATATTTCTGAGGGACATAATAGTTAAATACTTATTTAACTATGTATGACTAAAAGCAGATAAATAACATTTCCTCCTGAATATTTCTAAAATCTTTTTGAGCATAAATCTGATGATATAGATATATAGATATATAGATATATAGATATATAGATACATCTGTGAACAACATTACTTTGTTCTAGATATTTGACCAGGCCGTCTGAGGTAAAATGTTATGGGCTATGCCTCAAAAATTCGAATTGGATCACACTGATGTTACTGAGCGGCCCATTGGGTCAGGTAACAAGTTACAGAAAATTCACCCAGTCTCATGGGGCTCCTTTCTGTTGAGACAGAACAGCAATTACAGTGAAACAAGCAAAATATAGTTAAAGACACTGAAATAGAGGACAGGCAGAAAGTGACCAGAGGAGAGAGAAGAGGGAGTTTCAGGGGAAAAGGGGAAGGGTTTACAGGAACAAAGTTAAAAGACACATGGACAAAAACTAGGGGGAGGGTGGTAATGGGAGGGAAGTTGGGAGGGAGGGGTGGGTGGGCTGGATTGGGAGTAAAGGGGAGAAAACTGTATTTGAACAATGATTAAAATAATTTTTTTTTTAAAAAGAACAGCAATTACATTATCAACAACTGAAAACAAAAGTTCTCCGGGAGGCAATATTTGTATTTAATCTTTGTAAGTACTGAATGCTGTTCTTTACATCTAGAAGCCCAACCAAGAGTCATTTTAGCTACAACTTTAGCAACAAAGACTTTTGTTCCCAGCAAGTTACTATGAAAACTTTCAAACATAAAGAAAAATTAAATAACTATACCACAAACACTCAAATACCTGCCATGGCAACTCTACACTTAACGTTTTGCTATGTTGGGTTCCTCACCTAATGTCCAGTATTTATTCATCTATCCATTTATCAATTCACCTCCTTTACTTTAATGGTGCCTTTTCAAGTTGCAGACTTCAGTCTTCTTTACCTAACACTCCGGGAAGCATATCACTAACTAGAGCTTAATACTGGTTTAACGTTTTCCTTGAGATAAATTTCCTCTACAATGAAGTGCACAATTTTTTACTATACCACCTGATGAGTTTTGATAAGTACATGCATCTGCACAATTCAAACCCCTGTCGAAATGCCCAGCAGGAGCATCTTTCTGTACCTGGAAAGCTTCTTCACTGCCCTGCCTGGCCAGTCCCTGTCCCCAACCCCAGAAGCAAACCTTCTTCTCCTTTATACACATTCAAAAGTCATTCATGTTTCTGTGTGATCAGTAAAGCATGCCTTTTTTACTGGTGAGTAGTATTCCAATATTACATTATATGGATTTTTAGTTTATCCATTCTTTTGTTGATGGGCACCTGAGCTTTATTTGGCTTTTGGCTATTCTGAATAAACAAGCTATCAACAGTCTTAAATATCTTTTTCTGGACATTTGTTTCCAGTCTCTTGTATAAATACGTAGGAGTAGAATTGCTGGGCCATAATGCAGTGTAGTTCTATTTAGACATTAACAGAGCCTTTCTAAAGTGAATTTATTTTATCACTCTCACCAACACCATGTGAGAATTTCAGTTCTTCCACATTCTTGCCAATCTTACAGTTGTAGGTCCTTTTAATTTTTGTCTTTCTGGTGGTTGGGTAATGCTATCTCACTGTGGTTTTATTTGCATTTATTTGGTGACTAACATTGTTGAACGTTTTCACTTAGGCTCATTGTTCATTTGTGTATCGTCCTTTGTTGAATGTCCCTTCAAATATTTGGCCCATTTTTTTTTAAATTGACTGTATTTTTATTATTGACTTGAAGGAATTTTTGTAAGGATGTAAGGCGGCTGCAAGTCCTCTGTCAAATATATTTTGCAAGTATATTCCCCTGGTTTACAGCTTGCCCATTTTTTTCTTAAAGGTATAGTTTGATGAGCACTAGTTTTAAATTTTGATGAAATCTAGTTACCTATTTAAGGTTTTTCTATTTATTTATTTTCAGAGAGAGGGGAGGGGAGGGAGAAAGAGAGGGAAAGAAACATCAATGTGTGGTTGCTTCTCACGCTCCCCACACTGGGGACCTGGCCTGCATCCCAGGCATGTGCCTGACTGGGAATCAAACTGGTGACCTTTCAATTCACAGGCTGGTGCTCAACCCACTGTGCCACACCAGCCAGGGCTAATTACCTATTTTTTATGGTTATTAATTTCTGTTTTTTTGTGTGCTATCTTTAAAAAACATCTTTTTTATCCCCAAGGTACAAAGATACCATTACATTTTTTTTTTCCAGAAGGTTTATCATTTTAGTTTTTACATTCAGTTCTAAGACTATGTAGAATTTGGTTTTGGTGTGTGGTGTGAAACAGGAATAGAGAGAGATTATTTTTATTTTATTTACAATTTTTGGATTAACAGAAATACAATTGATTTTTATAGATTTATCTTGTATTCTGAGGTCTTGACAAATTCTAATAATTAACTTGTAGAAGACTTAAGAGTTTTTACCTAAATCATGGTGTCATCTGCAAATAGAGATAATTTTACTTCTTTTGTTAAGATCTTGGGGTGGGGGATTTCATTTTATTTCTCACCTTTTTGCACTGGCTAGAGCCACCAATTTTTTGTGTTTTTTGCAGGGAATTTTTGTATGAATGGTGTCCAATTTTGTCAAATGCTTTTTCTGTGTCTATTTAAATAATTATATGGTTTTCCTTCTTTATTCTGTTAACATGGGAAATTACATTGATTATCAAATGTTTAAACCTTAGGATAACTTGGAATAAATACTACTTGGTCATTATATTATCCTTTTATGTATATTCCTGGAATTTATCTGCTGTTATTTTGTTAGGATTTTTGTGTTTATATTCATTAGGAAAAAACGCAATTATCTTTTGTTGCTATTTTTTCAATATCTGTTGGTTTTGTGTATTACAATTAATGGAGGCCTCACAAGATGAGAATTATTTCCTCTGCCTCTATTTTCTGAAAGATTTTATGTAAGATTGGTGTTATTTTTGTTTCCTTAAGGTTTGATAGAATACACCCATCTTGACAGAGTCTATCATAATCTTCCCAGGGTTAAAAAGATTGCTAATAACAGCTCTCATTTTATGAGGTCCCACAATGGGTCAGTTTCTATATCAGGTAAATTAGATGTGTTAATTTATTGAATTATCACAACCCTAAGAGGCAGATATTATTATTCTTACATCAGAAATGCAGACACTATTTCTGTAAGTGGCAGGAACTAGAATCAACTATGACTCTAAAGGTAAAGTTTTTTTCATTCGCCTCTACTTTCTATCAAATTCATTTTTATAATTATTTAATCAAAGCTATCCCACTGACGAGGACTCGTTCCAATAGCCAAATCTCTGTCACACCCATCAGAGCGCTCTTCATTCATCCATGCATTTGGTAATATTGATAAATATTAATTAAGCACCTACCATGTGCCCTGTACTGCTACTTCAGGTTCAGTGAACAAGCAAAAATCCTCGCCCTTGTGTTTCTTAAATTCTATTATTAAACTGAGCAAAAACATAACTAAATAATTAGAAGGTGATGAATGCTTTGCTAAAATTAAACAAAGCAGGTTAAGGAGATTGGTGGGGTTCAAATATAAATAGAATGATTAAGAGTAGATCAAATTGAAAGCCCTGGCTGGCGTAGCTCAGTGGATTGAGCGCGGGCTGCGAACCAAAGCATCGCAGGTTCGATTCCCAGTCAGGGCACGTGCCTGGGTTGCAGGCCACAGCCCCCGGCAACCGAAACACATTGATGTTTCTCTCTCTCTCTCTCCCTCCCTCCTTTCCCTCTCTAAAAATAAATAAATAAAAATAAAATCTTAAAAAAAAAAGAGTAGATCATATTGAGAAGGTAACACATCTTGGCAAAGACTTGAAGGAGGGAAACATTCGGCTTTCTGGGGAAGACTATTGCAGGCAAAGAGAACAGCCAGTACAAACCCCCTAAGGTGGAAGCATGGCTGGAGTGGTGGAGCAGCAGCCAGGAGGCCAGGATACCTAGAACGGAGGGAGAGAGAAGTAGGAGATGAAAAGTCTGACACACAATGGGAACCAGACCATGTAACATCTCCTAATGGGCCGTTATAAGGATGTTAGCTTTTACTCTGAGTGGAGTGGGGAGTTAAAACATAGTCTGAGGCAGATACGTGGTGGAGTATGACAAATTTTTACATGCTGTCATAAGAACAGACTTAAGAAAAGCAAGGAAGAAGCTGAGAGATTATTCAGGAAGCTTCTTCATTAAGTCTTGTGAGAGCTATGAGGGTGGCTGCAATCTTAGGGTGGGATTCTGAATATATTTTGAAGATAAAGCCAACAGGATTTCCTGATGAAAACGCGTATCAAGAGCGAAAGAAAGAGAAGAGTTGATAGTACAACCAAGGATTTTGTCCTAAGCCACCAGAAGGATAGAGATGCTGTTGGGGGATGAGGGGGAGACTACTAGAGGCAAGAATTCAGTTTTGAACACAAGTTTGAGAAGTGTTACATAAAAGCCCAAGGATGCATGGCAATATTCTCCAATGAAATCTCTTAGGTTCCTTGCAGCTTAGAAATACTGTCATATTTTTTTTTTCAAAACACATTTGCCCCTCTATGGTGCTTCTATTGCTATTTTCTATTGCTATTCAAAGCTAAAGGGTGAAAGTGCCTTCGTTATTTTTCTGCCCATTTTGAGACCGATCATATTTTCATTTACAGTATTTGAGTGCCAACTCTTTGTTAAAAAAAAAAAGGGATTTACTAGTAAATGAACTTCACACCAGTATAATAACTTTATCAGAGGAATGTTCTTGTGACTATTACTGACACAAAGTAGTAAACTAAAAATTTCATTTTTAAGAGTTCCAAATTGAATAGTTTTCTTGAATTGATTTCTTCACATAACCATCTCATATCTGTTATTAAGCCACCATTGTTATCACCAAAAATTTATTTATAAACTGCTCTTGACCCTTAGCAGGGTTTATCTTGTATTTCTTTTTAATATAGTTGCACAAATAGATACAATTTCTGCCCTTGGAAATCTAGCAATCTAGAAATCACAGTATTGACTCACAATAAAAGAAGCCAAGGTCAATTACACCTTCAGTAGAGCCTGTAATTACAAAGAATGAGCTCAGTAAGATTCTGCTGTTCAGCTGCCCTGTGGCCCGCTGTCACAGCTATGCCTGACATGCAACAGGTAACCGCCACCCTGGACATAAGGCTCAGTTCAATGAGGTATCTAATGTTCTGTCTTGCTTCCCACTTCCAGGGCGCTGGCGAGTTCAGCCAAGCTTAATAGAAACGAGGAGAACAGATCAGTGAGCAACCCCACCCCACAACTCCTCCAGCCCCAAAAGTCACACAGCATGCTCTCTGCACAGCCTCCTGGTCACAAAGTGGAAAAAGTATTCAACTTTAAATAGAAACTTTGTAATGGAAATAAGGCTTATAGTTGGGAGGGGACTATACACGAGTCTGCCTTAAAATGGCAAGAAGCATGAGCAAAACCAGGATTGCCCCTGCACGATTTTAGGGACCCCAGAGACTGGAGATATACCCAAAACCAACCTGGAATTCGAGGCATTGGAAGTAGTTTAGGTATAACGTCCTATATCAAAGCTTCCCCTGTTTTAACAAAATGTAATGCAACCAAAATGATGGATGTCTGATTTAACCAAAATAATTGAAAATATTTAGCAGCACCTAATCAGAGCCCACAACACTGGCATAAAACAAGATCTAAAGCAATTGCTTATATGTCGCACACGACTTAGTGGAAAAGCGTGGGAGCTACTCGGGTGGGGGTGGATTTGTATGATTCTGCACTGCCTGGAAAAGTGCAACACTGAATCACAAGCAAAAAGGAAACTGCAAAGATACCTGCGTTCCCGCTCTGCTCCAGCAAAAACAGAGCTCAGATGGCCCTGAGTTGAAAAGGCTTGGGAGAGCTGTTATTCTGCAGTCACATAGGGATTCTGACTGTTTTGCTTAGGGGGTGAATATCAAGCTAGAGAAGTAAGAAAGAAAGAGAGGGCGAGAGAAAGTTAGTTAATATTTTTAGCATGAAGTTGAGTTAAATACAATGTACATACTCTTAGGAGGGGAGGAAAACACCCCTACCAACTGCATACCTCAGAGAACTGCAAATTCGACGTGTGACTCTCAGCAGTGGGAAGCCCACTGCCTGAAGAATTCACCGAGAATATCTAAATGAAAACCAACCCTTCCGTGATTTTCTTTTTCCTGCTTTTCTTTATTTTCCAAAATAGTCCAAACATTATAATTTTTATAAGAAAAAAAAATGTTATTTTTTAATCATCCTTGAGAACCCCAGAAGGTAAGAGTAAATAAATTTAAAACCAATAAACACATCAGGAGGGATGAGAATAATCTTTCTTAAAATGTGTACCTAAAACCTGAGAAGTTTTCTTTCTTTACTGTTTATTTATTGACCTAAGAGACAGAGAGAGACAGAGAGAGAGAAACATTGACCTTTTGTGCCACTTATTTATGCATTTATTGATTAATTCTTGTATGTGCCCTGACTGGGGATCGAACCTATAACCTTGGTTTATGGGGATGATGCTCTAACCAAGCTACCTGGCCAGGGCTAAACCCTGAGAAGTTTTAAAAATGAACCAAATAGAGATGCAGATTAACATTAAAGGATTTTTTTAAATAAAGAACAGATCTCCAAAAGTAAATTAAACTTAAGAATTTCAGGAAAGAAGATAAACCTTAATGGCTACATTTCTGAACACCCACCAAACATAAGGCACTATTCAAGGTGCTTTATCTCACACGAACCCCCTAAAACTCCCAAAAGTGGACTTCTAAACTTGTAGATTAAGTAAATCCAACAATCATAGTAAGCCTGGCTTATTCTTATAGAACTTTGTTCCAGCCAATATTTTCCCCAAAGATTTAAATGAAGGCATAGAAGACTCATTAAACTTGTGGGTAACAGAAAGCTAAAATAATGTGCAAATATATGGAATAGTAACAAAAGGATCCAGCCCTGGACACTTTGGCTCAGTTGGTTAGAACATCCTCCCATGGACCAAAAGGTCAAGGGTTCAGTTCCCTGTCAGGGCACACCCAGGTTTTGGGTTTGATCCATGGTGGGGACACATGAGAAGTCAGCCAATCAATGCTTCTCTCACACTGATGTTTTTCTCTCCCTCCCAAAAACATTTATCCTTGAGTGAGAGTTTGAAAAAAAAAATCAAAACAAAGTCCTAGGTAGGATAAATGGACTAAATCTAATAATATGAAATTTAGTGGCTAGAAATATTAAGGAGCAAGCAACCAACTATAAAAACAAGAACTATGATTTCAATTTAGTAATAACAATAATATAGATGGGGGTTAGTATGACAATGTTTCCCTCTTTCTCCCTTCCTCTCCTTCTAAAATCCATAAATATACCCTAAAAAGAGAGAGAGACCTAACTGGCAACCAAATCTACAGCAAAGGAGAAGAGCTAAAATGCTGGGGGCTCCTGGACCCAGGGCCCCCTAATCCCACACACACCGTCTTCAGCGCGGGCACTCCGCTGTAGGAAGCAAAGGGGAGGAGTCACGAAGGAGGTAGAATACCAAACTCTGTCAGATGAGGAATGTTTGTTTAGACAAAGGAAAGAAGGCACAAGCAACACACACCCAAACATGTAAAATATATTCAGATATTTAAAGAATACTCACCTGAAAAAGTGCCTTGCTAGCTCTGCTCTCAGGCACCGAAGAGTAATAGCAACAAGGGAAGGAAACCTAGCTCATGTGAAGAGAGATTTCCCTAATGAGTAGAGCTGAGCCGAGGTTAATTGAGATGCTGCCGAAGGTAGCGAGGCCCTTGTCACTAGCAAACCCAAGTTTAGGCTGAGCATCTATTCCACCAAAACAGTTTAGGGAGAATTCAATCATTGCATGGTGTTTGGACAAGGTGATCTTTTTTTTTTCCCCCAAGTCTGAAATTTTATTTAGGGGACAGTTCTCAGAAAGGAGATGGCTTTTGAGTCAAATGTTGGAAAGAAGATGGCTTCAAATCTAGAGTTTTCCAAAAAAGAGAAGTTAAAATGATAAGGAGCCCAAAATAAAGACTGAGGAAATCAATCAAAGAGACATTTAGCGGGATAAAATCTGAAGTGGAAGCAACAGTGACAGGAGCTGGGGACACATCATGTGTCATTCAGCAAGTGCAACCAGGGAAACCAACTTTCTGCCTCTACCAGGGTCTCAGTCCGTCTGGGCTGCTGTAATAAAAATGCCGCCTACTAGGCGCCTCAGACAACACTCACTACTCTCGGTTCTAGAGACTGCGCGGTCCCAAATCAAGACGCTGGCAGATTCGGTGTCCAGTAAGGTCCTGCTTCCTCTCTGTTCTCACTCTGCTCACAGGGCGGAAGGGGTCAGAGAGCGCAGAGGGGTCTCTTTTATGAGGACACTAATCCCATTCAGGAGGGCTCCACCCACATAACCTAATCACCTCGCGAAGGCCCCGCCTTTGGCGTTAGCATTTCAATATAGGAATTCTGGGGGACACGAACATACCGTTCATAACAATGAATGTCTACAGTGAAAAGATAATTCAGGAATACATAGACGACCAAATATTGTTTTCAAATAGGTAAAGGGTTACAGTTCGAGGCCTTGTTTTATAGATGATCATGACACCATGACAGAAACACTCCTACAAACAGAACAGAAAGAGGTGCTACTCATTTCAAACTATTCAGATGAGGTAGTCATTTCCTGCGGCAGGTGAGCCTCGTTCAGAATGCTGAAAGGAGACAGAGATACTTGTCTCCGAAAAAGCAGCCTGCAGGCAGAGGAATGGTATGCATGTGGGTGAGTGGCCAGAGCCTGTGCTTTAAAGAGACACCATGCTAATATCTGTACATGGGAAAGCTTTTAGACTTTCTGCCAAGGCCTCCAAAAACAAGTGTTCTTCCGAACTCTGGGGTCTCACAGAACTTTTTCAGCATTTAGCTTTCTAATCAAGTAGGCTGTAAGTGTTCAAAATACTAAAAATAAATAAATAAATAAAAATTCCTTGGTTCCCAGAAAAAAAAAATTACTTACTGTGAATGAGCCCTCTGTACTGAGTCAGGCAGATTTTTCTTTGCACTAGGGCAATTATTTAACCCAGTCCTTTCGGCCCTCCCCACGGTGCATACACACAGCATTTACATAAGGAGAGAGACTCAGCACCAAAGCACGTGTCCCACGCAACCCCCAAGCAATCAAAACAGCACTCGAGGGCTTATTCCAACATCCATGGAATAAGTGGGTGGGGCACAAAAGAGCGGGGAGCTTGGCAAGCAACCACCAGAGAAAAATAAAACAACAAACGAGAAGAAACACATCTCCCCTGTGCGGGCAATAAAAGCAGCAAGCAAAACCATCAATCCCCAACTGGCTGCCTAGTTTATTGAAGCTGTAAGACCATTTTCAAAGCATACTTCGTGTCTTCTGGGTAGGATTTGCTCAAGTAATAGAGCACTTGATATCACTAAGATTCCTGAATATACCTTTAACCCAGATTTTCTATCCACAGCTATGAAATTCCATCTCTGTGTCATCTTGCTTACGCGCTGCTTTTGTCCACTCGTTTATTCACTTACATTCATCCCATGAGTATTTATAGAAAAATGACTGCCTACCAGTCATCTCTCCTATCTCTACAGATCCAGAGGTAAACAATAGAGGATTCTGCTTTCATGGAGCTTTATTTCATGAGGGGAGAAAAAGAAAGAAAAGAATGGAAGGAAAGGAGTGAAGGAAAGGAAGAAAGGAAGAAGGGAGGAAGGAAGGAAGAAAAGAAGGAAGGGGAGGGGAGGGGAGGGGAACGATGGGGCTCAGCAGGCACAAGCTCGGTGTGACCTGGAAGGCAGACCAGGGCAGCATGCTGGAGCCCCGAGAGTGTCACAGGTGCTGCCACTGTCAGAGAGGACGTGGGTCAGGTGATGCAGGGCCTTGCAGGGAAGGGCTGGGAATTAGGACTTTACTCCACGGGAAGCCATTTGTGAGTTAAGCAGAAGAGTGGCATGATCCAATTTGTGTTCATAAAGATCATTCTGAAGGACAGCAGGAGTGTTGGATGGTTGGGCAAGATTAGTCTAATGACTCATTTTCCTCCCCAAATGAAGAAGACAGTTTGAGTTCAATCGGTTTCTGGGGGTTAGCTAAGGTAATAATGACAAATCAGGGTGGCCACACTTTGGTGATTAGTAAATTTAAATAAGCTTAGATAAGCTCAGATGTGATAGGATATGATCTACAATATGATAAAAGGGGTAAGACATTTTTATTATGTAAAAATGAATTTGAGTTATCTACAGTCTGCTACTGAATAATTACACTTGGTCCCACCCTGTGCTAAGCTAAGGTGACAAGTGATTCATTTGTACACCAAGTAAACTGAGCTGGGCAAAAGCGTCCAGAGATCAGACTATAGATACACAACCCAGGAAGAAATGCAGGTTTAACCAATTGTTTTTCAGATGCTCCCACAAGGGTATTCCTAGTAGGGAGAGTGCAGGCAACACCACTGTCTAAAGGCTTCATCTTTGCCTTTAGGCAATAAACTTCATATGATGAAGTTTGTTTTCTGGAATGAAGGGCAGGTGGTACTGCCTTTTCTGGAATGAAAGGCAGGTGGAACTGCCTTTTCTGGAATGAAGGGCAGGTGGAACTGCCTTTTCTGGAATGAAGGGCAGGTGGTAGAGAGTTCCTGGTTAAGGGCTCTCAGCCCTGAGGGCTAAACAAGGAAATAGTTCGGTTTCATGTTGAATAGCCGTAGATATCTGACAAATATATATTATTGTTCTGCATCTTTTTACCCAGCTTTCAGTTTCTGTGTTTTTTTATGCATAGAATAACCGCATCTAGTATGATGAGATAGAAAGAACTCCTCACTGCATATGATCTGTACGTACAGAAAACATTCCTGGATGCCCCATTCTAGAAACAATTAGCGGAAAATCAGGGAATATTCTGGGAATGGGACAAAACTGAAGAGTCTGAGAAACGCTTTGACATAGGCATGTGATACCATGTATGATACTGTGCAGATACAACGAAACATTAGACAGCTTGAGTAAATCCTTTCTTTCTCCCCATTATAATAACTGGTCACCACCAGATGGCACCATTTCCTTTTCCTTTCTGTTTTTATTTTGCTTTGTTGAATTTTTTCATGAGGAAACAGTCCTCATAGGATATTGGCAATAAGATGATTTTTTCTTCTCTGAGCCTCTTTTAACTGACTCAATAGTCTTCATGTTCTCTGGGGAAGCACAGGCATGATCGATCCAATTCCAAAGATTGAAGGAGTGCAGAATGTATGAGAGTATAGTTTGCATACATCTCGACTAACCGTGAGAAAGTTAGAGGAATATTCTCTGCTTCTTGTTCATACAAGATTCTGTGGATTTTTTTAAGTGATCTTCATCTGCCCTCTTTCTCCTTGTACTGCATTTTTACGGGTTGGGGCAACCTCTGAAACCCATTTCACCAGCAATCATAAGGTCCTCCTGCCTGTTCTTCAGGATGGCTCTTAGCTTCATCCCTCCCACTCTGTTACTATTGGGGAAACTAATACAGAGCTGAAATCTCACTCTGAGTTTTTTTTCCAATTATCATTCTTTTCCTTCAATCTCTCCTTCACACAGAAAAGCATTTAATATTTTCAGAATACTGCTACAGCATGTCATGGTACCATCCGAGACCTCATGTTCCCATTCAATAGCATTTGAAGCAAGTCTAAGCTCTCACCTCGGCATCGCATTCTGTCAGCTGTCTGCATATTATCTTCTCCCAGTGCCTAACATAAAAACTCCTTCCCGTTGATGCACATGTTGCTTCACCAAACCAGATTCTAACCCTGAAGGCGAGTTTGGTTTGCTTGCTTAGTTAGTTGATGAGTGCAAGCAGAGTATACTGATTAGAAGAGAAGGTTCTGGAACCAGGCTGCCCATGTTAATGTTCCAGTTCTGCCATGTACTGTCTCACCATTTAAGATAAATTACTCTGTGTCTCAGCGCTCAGTGCCCTCATTTATGAATGGAGACAATCATAGCATCAACCATACAGAGTTATTATAAAGATTCAAAGAGATGAAAGCTCCTGAAATAGTACCTGATCCCTTTTAAGCACTCAGTGCGTGCCATCCATGTCCTCCTGTTCCTGCTGCTTCTTCTCCCGTCACCTCCCTTCACTACAAAAACAATTTAACATAATGCCACACTCAAAATATATGTGTGTGTGATATATAGATGTGTCTGTGTGTGTATTTATATACACCATATGTATATTTAATCCTCTCTTTGGATGGACTTTGCCTCTCTACTGAAAGCTTGGGTTACTTTAGTGTGAAGCTGAAGGTCCATATTTCCCTCTAAAGCCTTCATCCTTCCTAAACTAGCATCACTATTTGGCTCAGTATCAAATTTTGGGGCTGCTTTTATCCGTCATGACAGCAGATATGCACAGAGGCTCCCCAGGGTGAAGACTAATAACACAAGATTAAGAGTTGGCTTCAGTTTGTTGAGACAGCTCACCTTGTATCTTAAAATAATTAATATAAAAGTAGCTTTGAGAACAACAAGGACAGTGCTTCAAGTGTCATGAAACAGTCACCACAAAGTAAGTTCCTAGAAATATATATGGGCATAGATAGAGGGCTCAGAGATAGACACACACGAATAGTCAACCAATCTTTAACAAGGTAGCAAAGGTAATGCAACAGAGAAAGGATAATTTTTTCAACAAATGGCACTTGAGCAACTGGATATCCATATTTGAAGAAGAAGGAGGAGGAGGAGGGGGAGGAGGAGAAAGAGGAGAAAAAAACAACTAAACACGGACTTTAACTCAAAATATATCTTAGACCTATAATATGCAAAACTATAAAACCTAAAAGATAACAAAGAAGAAAATCTACATGACCTTGGTTTTGGCAATGAGTTTTTGGATCCAGTACCAAAAGCATGATCCACAAAGGAGTTGGCTTTATTAGAATTGAAAACTGCTCTGCAAAAGGCACTGTTAAGAAAAGGAAGGGACAAGCCACAGAATGTGAGAAACTGTTTGGGAAACGTTTATCTGATATGGTACTTGGATCCAAAATTTACAAAGAATTCTTAAAATTCAGCAATAAGAAAACAAATAGCCCATTTTAAAATCGGCAAAAGGTCTGAATAAAAGACAAAGATGATATATAGTGTTAAATAAGTATATGAAAAGATTTTGAGCATCATATATCATTAAGGAACTGCAAATGAAAACAATAATGATATCCCATCCCACACACCTATTAGAGTGACTACAGTAAAAAAAAATGACAACACCAATTTGATGCAAGGATGCAGAACAATAGGACTGCCCATTCACTGCTGGTGGAAATGCACTATTGTACAGCCACTTTGGGAGACAGGTTGGCAGTTTCCTACAATGCTAACCAGAGTCTTATCATACGACCCGTCAAACATGCTCCTAGACTGAAAAATCATGTGCACACAAAAACCTGCACTAGAATGTTCATAGAAGCTTAGTCATAATCACCAGAAACTGGTAGCAACCAAGATGTCTTTCAAGAGGTGAATGGATAAACAAACTATGCTATATCCATAAATTGGAATATTACTCAGTGATATAAAGAAATGAGCTCTCAAGCCATAAAAAGACAGGGAGTGCCTTAAATGCTTATGGTTACATGAAAAACATTCTGGAAAAGCTACACACGGAGTGATTCCAACTGCACGACAGTTGGAAAAGGCAACACTAGAGACAGTGAAGAGATTGCCAGGGGCCGAGAAGGCGAGGAGAGGGATGGCTACACGAAGCACAAGAGAAACTGGTCTGTATGACACTGTAGCGGTGGTTGACGTGCATTTGTTAGAACCCACAGAACTGGACAACACAGAGTGAAACTTAATGTGAATCATGGATTTCGGTTAATAAGAATGAATTGACATTGATTCATAAATTGTAACAAATGAACCTCACTAATGCAAGATGTTAGTAATAGAAGAAATGGCGGGGATGTGAGGAGTGCGTATGGAGCTCTCTGTACTATCTGCTCAGTATTCCTGAACCTGAACCCTTACGTGAAAGACCCCAATAAGCTATTTCCCTAAAATAGACAGTAAATGGAGAATTTGGGATGAGTTACAATGGAAGGGTGTAAAATCTCTTTCTCTAGGAATTCTTAAAATTACAACATTCCTACACATGTCTATGGTGCTTTAAATATTTAGCGTTTGTGCAGGAAACACTGAAAGACAGAGAGAGGTTACTTTCAACTGGATAATCCTGTAGTTTTCCTCCTGCTCTACTTTTTGAATCTGAAATTGCAAGTTCTCGTGGTCAGACTGTAAACACATTTATTTTCATTTGGATTAGTTTTGGCCCAGCTGCTCTGAACTCTATGTCCCCCCCCCCCACTAAGTAAATAATTGCTTCAGTTATGTATCTATCACCTGGAGAGCAGATGCCAGGTAATTCCAAACACAGGAACCAAAGAGGTTTTATCCTGAACTGAGGTGTAGTCATGTCAGGTAGATGTCAACATGGCTACGTCTTCCTTCATGAAATATAATAGACCCTAGGCTTACTCCCAGAGTTTTGTCCAAAAAATGCACAGATGTGTGTAAATATAAACAGACTCTGCCATTCAGACTTCCTTGTTCTCTTCCAACCTACACAATAACGGTGAAAGTTCAGTTATACCAAGGGTTATGCCAAAGTTCAAAAACGTAAGAGCACACTCCATTTTTGCCACTCCCAGATAAATTGTTCCAAGTGTGCAGAAGTATTTTAATAAGCTTCGTAAATTTCACATGTGTTTGATTCTAAAATAAATAATTGCTGAACAAGCTCTCTCTGGACAGAGTGTGCTAAGCCAATGTTTGGTTTCTGTTGAAGGTGAGGAAGTTCGTGGTGGTTCATGGAGCTTCCATTCACCAACCTGGAAATGGCATTCATTTTATTGGCCTTTGTTATCTTTTCCTTATTCACTGCGGCTTCCATCTACACTAACCCGGACCCAGCGGAGAGGAACGAAGGTAAAAAGACAGAGCACTCCATGCTTAGAATGTTTCCTTTCCCCACCCCAAACACCTTTTTGTATGGCCTGTACGGATTGAATTGGTTTCATTTGAATTCAGTATGTGAAGATGAGTTTGTTTTAGGGTGTGTGTGGGGGGGGTGGGTGGGAAGACAGAGAAAGAGAGAGAGAATGTTTGCTTATTAAATAGCCTGAAACTTTACCACAATTTATTTAAAAAGGCTTGGAAATGGGGAGAAAAATCATTTACACGGCTTCTAATCCTAGAATTTGGCAGATCTTATTCCCCAAACCTAATTCTTACATATATATATAAAATACATACATATGTATATAATATTATTTTTACCGTCCTCCCATCCCTGCCACTAATTAGAAACATATATGCCAAAACCCAGTGTTTTAGAAAGTCTTTAAAGGTAATTTCTTGCAGGCTAAATGCAAATTAACAAGACACAAATTCCATTGTAGTATATATGGGGAGTGTGCGTATGTGTTTTCATTGAACTATACCTGGGAGGGAAAAGGATTAAAAGTTTTTTCTAATGAATTCTTGTCAAACCCAAATGTTTGAAAATTATATAGAAGTATTTTAAAAACTCAACACCATATGTTTGCACATTACCAATAATAATAGTTGTTAGCAAAAAAGTATATAATTTAAATGGTAGACCTGGCCACATAACTCAGTTGGTTAGAGCATCCCCCCAATACGCCAAGGCTGTGGGTCCAATCGCCGACCAGGGCACATCCAAGAACCAACCAATGAATGCGTGAATAAGTGGGGCAACAAAATCAACGATTCTCTCTCTCTCTCGCTCTCTCTCTCTGTCCCCCTTTTCCCCTCTTTCTAAAATCAATATATTTAATATTTGTAATAAAAATAAATGGTAGTTCTTGGTATTTCACTATAGTTCAGGACCAAGTTACATACAAAACTGATGATAACTGGCTATTTTTGAAGCCAAATATTATTTATATGAGTATGTATAGTATATGCCAAGGAAATTATACCTATTAGTACGTAATAAGATAAAATCATTAAAACATTGTGTTTTCTACAATTGCGATATCCCTCCATTAATTTTTTACTATTAAAGAGCTGCTCTCTGTGAAATGCAAGTTTATCCTCAGTCTCACAGATATACAACACTTACAGAAGTAGAAAACAAAAAGCCACAGTAAATAGACATTCCGATGCGTGCTGGCATGGAGATTGGGAAACATAACTGGAGTTCATAAAGTCTTTTCTTGCCCCACATTTTTTAAATTTAAAATGGGTTTGGCTAAAAAAAAAGAGTAAAACCAAGATAGCAGTTACTTTAACTGGATAATAATGTATTTCTCTCACGCGGTGAGGAAGCCTGGAGGCGGTAAGTTCATGGCTGGCATGGCACTCCATGGTGTCTTGGGCCCAGGCTACTTCCATCTTCCTTCCACCTTCAACCTGCAGGCCCCGGGCATGGACCAGTACGGAACCCATCTTTTGCTCTCATGCATGCACACATGCCAGTCTGCAAAAAGAAGTCAGAATGGCAGTCAGTAAATCAGGGAACATTTGAACTAGAAGGAATAAGAGAGCATATTCTATTGATTCTTAACCAAAAATGAATACGGGAAAGACTCGTCATGTTTGGGGCCCATCAGAAAAATAGTGAATGTGCATTTCTGGGTGTTACACGGGGCCACGTGTCTGTAAAGAAGCTCGCACGTTATTCCAGCTTCTGTCTCTGGCTAAGCAGCACTGAATCCAGTGCTCACGTCAGCCGCACGTACACTCAAGAAGCACCGAGTCCAACTCTTCACGTTTCAGATGTGACAGCAAAGACCCAAAAATGTTTAATGACTTAGTTACCACAAGAGCAAAGCTGGAGCTCAGGTCCCTCAATTTCAAGTTGACCACTTCACCTTCTGCCCCACCTTGTGTCCCTAATTGTAATGCAGGAGAAGTTTTAAGAATTAACTCAACCTGAAAAAAAAATAATGGTTGCCTCACCCTGATGACTTAAAAATTGAGAAAAATGGAAGTTACATAACAGCAGTGGAACTTAGTATGAAACAGGGCTGGTTTTTCTCAGACCAGACCACTGACTGATGACCCGTCTCTTCTCATTGTCAGCGTGAAAGCAATGATGATGGAAATGTTGACAAGGTGGCTTCCACGTAAAAGGCAGGATGCTACGTGTATTATTGTGTTTAATCTTAAAATAACCCCATGAGATAGGTAATAACAACCACACTATTTTACAAGTGAGGACACAGATGCTTTAAACTTCAACCTTAGGTGATCACTCAGAAAACTGAACTCCAGACCTGTTTAGGCAACCAGCACACTTTCTCTCCAGATTACCTTGAAAAAGATGCTTGCTTTGCAAAGAAAAAAAATGTGAATATACCTCTCCTTATTCCTACAAAGGACTTTAATTGGTTAAAAATATATTAACAAGGTAAAACTAAATTTACGAACAGAAAGATTCATAGATCCAGTGAACGGAGTGATGGCTGCCGGAGGGAGGGGGTTGGGGACTGGTGGAAAAGACAAAGGCACCGACAGGTACAGGTCGGTAGTTACAACACAGGCGCAGGGATGTAAAGCACAGCAGAGACAACAGAGTCAATAATATGTAATAGCTATGTGTGGTGCCAGGAGGGTCCTGGAAATATCAGGGGGATCACTTTGATTGTCCAACCACTACACTGCACACCCGAAACTAATATAAAATAATATTGAATGTAAACTGTAATTGAAAAAAAATTAATTTTAAAGCCACTAAATTTCCAGTAAGTAAATAAGTAAACCCTGGCAGAGGAAAATTAGCATAGGGAAGATAAAAGTGGGTGGGCGTGGTGAGGAGAAGGCAAGTATTCCACTGCAGCAAACCATGTTATTAAACATCCCTGCAGTTCACGTCCTGGCTCTGCCACTTGGTAACTCTGTGACTCAGGGCAAATTAACGCAAATCCTCAAAGCTTCTCTCTCTTTTTTTTTTTTCATTTGTGTATGGGGATAATAACAACTCGTGCTTCCTAGAGTTGAAGTGAGGCTTACATAAAATAAAGCATTTAAAATGCAGAGGGGTGGCTGTTAGAGTTTTCTCTTTTGAAGTTTTCACATTTAGAAATTTAGATAGAGCAATAAAGATAAAGTGAAGAAAGTATTTTCCTTCATCGTAAAGTGAAGGAAAATATTGACTATTGAACCAAGAAAATTTGCCCCCTCTTAAGTAATTCACACTTTGGGTAAATGTCTTTGTTTTAAATAGTCAGCAATACAATACAGTCAACACAAATCAATTACAAGGTGACATCGCATGCAACAGATATAAATCTGATGTAAGGGGAGGTGAGGACGGCTGGAATGGCTCAAGCCAAGTTCACTGACAAATAGACATTGAATGGAATTAGACCACAGATCAAATGAAGAAGAGAAGGAAACACAGGCACTTCAAAAAAAACAATAAAGTGAATATCAAAAGATTGAAAGACATTTCAGAAAACTGATAAGGTCTTAAATATTTTTTGGAAATGGTATCCTCTGTAAAACTGTGCTATGAAAATCACAAATAAAGAGAAGAATATTTTATAGAGCTATGATAGAACTGAGTCAGAAAAGTCAATAGCTCATCCATTCTTTGTTCTAAAATTTGCTTAGAGTTTTCATTACAAACTACATGTTATTAAATAATCCATACAATCCGTTTATTTTCATCATTTTAAGTTTCATTTTTTTCAAGATAAAGATCCATTCAAACCTTTTTTTTTTTTTTGCTGTCTTCTATTAAATTTTGCTCTGAAAGTAGATTCACTTTAAACGTTCTTGTCCAGTACCAGTTACTCCCAGATTAAAAAGAAGTTACCTGGCACAGAGGTGTAGCCCACAGTGTCAGCCACCATCAGTGGTTTGGATAATAATCCAAGAAATTAGCTGGAGTAGAACCACTTTTAGCAAATGGGTCAGAAATTCAGTTCTATGTTTTCTTTAAAGTCAACCCAGAAGAGAAAACAGATAATGTTGATGTTCACCTTAGCTCCATATTTCTGGAAAATAGCTAGACTTAAAAAAAAATTCCTCATTCAAGTGTCCTGGGAAAGGTGTCATCTGGAAGAATCACCTTTCCCCACACAACACAGATAAGAGTCAGCGTCCACTCTTCTCCTGCCTCTCATAAGACTCTCAAGGACTCCCGTGTTTACCTGTGACAGGGACAAACACAGACCTTTCCCCTTTTGCTTGAACCTGCTGACAAGAATAGATGCGGGCCCTCCAGCTCCCTGTTCTTTGTCTCACAAGTGATTTAGCTGAGATCAGAACTGTTTGTCCCCCTGAAACTAGCTAGACACAGAGATAAACATTTCCTGCACTGATAACGGACTGAGACTCCCCTTGATTACAAAACAATTCCGACTGCAAAGCACCACCTGTCACTTCTCTACTCCTCCCGACAGAAGTCTTGGGTACGGCCGCCCCACTGAGCCTGACCTTCAGATCTGCTGTGCTCTCCCTATAGTGGAACCCTGAATCTAACCAACATTATTTTTCAGTTTTTTGTCTTTCACAAAATACAATCTGGTCCCTGTGTATTATAACCCGGTATGTATATGATTTACAAAAACATGTAGTTGCTAGTTGAAATACAGCTATTTTTTGCTATGGAGAAAAGAAATACCTCTTCATTAGTAAAGAATCTCATTAAGGACTCCAGCGCAGTAGTTTTAAACTTTTTTTGGCTGAAATCCACTCCCAGACCCCCCACACAGACTTACCCACAAGCACACAGCTGAAATGGACCAATATTTTCATAAACCAATACTTAGCCTCACTACAGGCAATACACTTTAATATACTATATTCTGTTTTGGTTTTTTGTTTTTAATGCTGATGGCAATCCATTTAATAGACTACACGACATTAAATTCTAATGAATTTCTATTAAATTCCATTAAATTCTGAGCATTTCTAATTTCCAAATTTCGGCAATGGCACCAAGTATAACTGGGAAGACCCTTTTCACAAACCACATGCCAATCTTCCAGGCAGAAACCCCCACTAACTCACCATTGTCCAGAGAATGAAGGACAGATTCCCAAGGCTCTTGGTATTCTCCCACGTGGGGAATTTCCGCCCCCTGCTAACAATGACCCCTCCTTCTCTTCCACCTGAATCTTATTCTACAAGGCTAAATCCATTCCCCTCTTCAGCTGTCCCTCTAACCCAAAATGAGGTCTCCCCCTGCGGACCTCTTAGAGCACGTCTTTTAGATATCATTAATTTGGCACTTATGCTTATCAACCTGTATTATTAGTAATCTTTACATGAACACACAATACAACTGTTTTATAATGAGACAGCGTTCATAATTTGTTACCAGAACTGGTGGGCCATTCAACAAATATATTTCTACTTCACACTATATACAAGCCATTGTGCAGACATGGAGTGAGAATAAAAATTAACCAACTGCCAGTCTTGCCCTTAAACTTTAGACCAGCTCAACATGAGTTCCAAATATTATTGGCATAACATGTTGTCTTTCTCATTCATTCTATTGCTCTTCCTACCACTAATAATAACTCATCTTGTTCTATGTATATTCATCATTTAACCCTATTACACGTATGAGGTAGACATTTCTACTATATTTCTAAAATCCCAGAAGAACATCAATTAGCATCCTGTCTATAAGTAGGATTTGTCCTATGAACCTGTGTATGGACAGAACTGCTACGACGAGGCTGGTGGTGTGCAAGGATAATATCTGAACGAGTTAGAAGCCTCCTTGAAAACCCAGTGCTACACGTCACAAACTACTTCAGAATAACATGACTCGATAGAGAGAGGCTCTTCATACTCAGTGTACACTTGACCATGCCTTTATTATGTTCAGGGCGGATACACCTATAAACTGAAAATAAATTTTATTCTCCATCAAATAAAACATAGGTAGGACAGGTATGCCTGATAGACAGGAGAAATTATGTAATGCATGCCGGAGTCAAATATAAATGGTTTTGTGGATTTCCATTTTTTTTTTACCATCTAAACCACTGCTTCTGTTTATTTCCTTGAATTATGAAGAATTATTTTCGATCCACTTCCTGGTCCTTTCATTTTTAAGTGGAACACTTCGAAGCCACAGTATCACAAGAGATTGGTGTAACGTCTCCTTGTATCTTTAGAGAACAGCACATTGAGGTGCAGCTATTTCCTGCCTGAATTATATTGCTGTCCACCTGCACACGGGGCCCTCTCTTTGAAAGCTGCTGCACTAATGACCAATAGGAAGTGATAAAATGTAAGTGACCCATCAGGGAATTATAAGGACCTTCTGGGTAGGTAATGATCAAAGGTGTGTCCAGCTTCCTGACAAACAGTAGCCTCCCACACCCCTGTGCCAGACACTGCCTTCCAGGAGGGCTGTCAGGTGCACAGCCCTAGTGCCTTCATCCACACAGAGATACACGGAGCTTTAGAGAGAAACAAGCCTGGGGAGCCCCCTTCCTGATTAAGATACATTTTAAATTAGCTTGGAGTTCTTTACTTAGTTCCAAAGCTTTGTGTTGGTTAAGAATTGACATAGATGTTTCAGCCACTGTTGCCCAACCGTGTCAATGTGACCGAAAAAGCCCTACTAACCTCTTCAGCCTTCCTGTCTTAACTGTGAGCTCTAGGGCCAGTAGGGAACAATGGTTAGAATGCATGTGTTAGCATCAGTGAGAACGCATTGCAATCCTGTCCCTACCACTTACTTGCAGTGTGACTTGAGCAAATTTTACAAATTCTCCAAGGCTCACTTCATTTATATAATAATGACCCACACAAGGCTGTACTGAAAAATTAAAATGGCATAATATATTTAAAACAAACATTACTTATTGTAAGACTTGGCCCTGGCTGGTGTGGCTCAGTGAATTGAGCATCAGCCTGCAAACTGAAAGGTCACAGGTTTGATTCCCAGTCAGGGCGCATGCCTGGGTTGCAGGCCAGGTCCCTGGTTGGGAGAATGCAAGAGGCAACTGATCAATGTTTCTCTTTCTCTGTTTCTCCCTCCCTTCCCCTGTCCCTAAAAATAAATACATAAAATCTTTTTGAAAAAGAATTAAATCGTAGCTGTTGCTTTTATTATTTGATTGTTACTTTTGTTATCATTGCTTAGACTGTTCTTTGGTTTGTGTCTATAATCTGCTCTCTGTGAGGTGATGTGCTTGCGGCTCTGTGACCCCAACAGCCTACGGTAGTTGGGGCGGCTGCCATCTCCTAGCTGTCTGTCGGCTGTTCATCACAGAGCCCTCTTTGGGCATTTCTCCTGTATGTGCTATGTATTCACGTCAATGAGAGGTACACTGAAGTAAGTTTCTCTTCTACAGTGGCTTCTAAACTAATGCTAATTGTGATTTTGTCGTGGTTCTTTGGTTTTGGCTTTTCTTGGTGACACTAGGTGCCAGTTGATAGTAAGAGGTCTGTGTTGAGTACCTGCTACTCAACTGTGTAGCAGACACTGAAGTTCTTCAGAAGAAAAAACACCTCCTTTGTTCTAGAAAGGCATATTGATGCCCCCCACCACCAAAAAAAAAACAATTGTCCCAGGCATATTTTTGAATCCTGGAATTTGTGTGACTATGTCCGTGCAGAAACATTGAACAAACACAAAACAGCATTAACAAATACTGGTTATTACAACACAGTCGCCGCTCTAGCCCAACCATCTCGGACAAGGCCTACAAATACCTCCACAGTTACTTCTCGAAACAGCCGGTCACATTGTATGTCACTGCTGACTAGGTGGGTTCACTGGCCCGACCACAATCTTTTAAATGTTCGTTAGGCAAAATTCTTGCACACTCCAGTGAACATAGGATCTTTCAGTACTGCTCTGATGCTAAGAAACTCCTCTTCCCCCTTACGAGGAATGGTGTCCCACTTTAACCTCACAGCTGACCCTGTGTGCCCTCGGTTGTAGCAAAAGCAAATTCGACAGAGTGATCAAAGTCTGGCAGGAGAGCTCTGAAGGGAAGGCTTGGCAGGCTTGTTATTTACTGTTAACTTAGGTCGTGGCCATTTAAAAACAAGGAAAAACTATAGAAATCTTACAAAATACAGTCATACGTATTTCTGCTGCAGTGAAATGGACACCATAACAATTCCATAAATGCTTGTTAAAAAAATAAAATAACCAGAACATTGATAGCATCAAATGACTGTAATGGACTTAGCCCACGCAGACTTTTGGGAAGGGGAGCATTTTTGCCTGTGGCTTGAAGGAAGGAGAAAAAAGAATGGAAATGTATAAAGAGAGAGTCAAGGGAACATGTGTAAGCAAGGGCTTTCCATGGTAAAGGCAAAAGGGTAGAATGACAAAGTCGTGCAGTGGGCAGGCCAAGTTTCTCAGAGCAGGGAGGCTGCACTGAAGATGATTCTGAAATTGCCCCAAAGCTAGGGGCAGCATTATAAAGACCCCTTCGGTTCTACTGCTACTCTGTAAGCACCAGGCTTATATCACAGGGCAGGAGATTTCAGTGTAGAGTGTAAAAATAAGAAAGCCATTGAATAATTTTAAAGCAGAGAAGGTAAGGAATCAAACTGGACAAGGATGTTCACTGAAGCCCTATTTCTAGAAGAGAAAAAATGGAAACAAGCAAGATGTCCATCCAAATGGACATGATAAATCACAGCACGTACACACATAGGAATACCATGCAGTAGCTGAAAGAACCAATGCCATACGCACTGTCATGAAAATATCCACAGTACAGTAAGTGCAACCAGACACTGGACATTCCCTACCTGACCTGTTGCCCTGCTCTGCCCATGCCTGCCTGACCGCCTACTACAGTTTGAGCATTTCCTACATGCCAGGCACTTAACATATTCAGTCATCATTTGATCCCTAGGACCACATTGTAAAGTAGGGGTGTGTGTTTTCTACTTGAGAGATGAAGAAAACGAAACTCCCAGAAGCAATGTGCCCAAGGTCAGCTAGCCAAGAGGCAAGGTCTTAGGCTGAGTGCATGATCATAGTCCCTGTTCATAACACGCTCGGCTGAGTCAGGAGTGTGCAAAGCAGGATTGATTCTGAAGTAGCTGTGTGATTGGGGATGACTTGCCAAACTTACCCTAAATTCAGGTATGACTTGCCAAACTTGCATCTAAATTCAGGTATCCTTGAACAAAGACAACCCACCATTGTCCACTATACCAGTGAACATTAGTGAATAAAAAGTGACCTCCCACCCAGAGAAAATGGAAAATAATCGTGAGATTAGAAGTCACAGATGGAAATCCAGAGCATAGACTGTATTATTTTCACCTGAGGGTTTCCTTAACTCCCTTAAAATTGTGTGTGCAATTACCTAAGTTTGGAAGTAAGTTACCTAAACTAGAACATAAATGTCTTTAGTCTCAGAGAAGTTCGGCATTGGGACATGTATAACTAAAAGCAGTGTGGTCTTAAAAAATGTAGGTAAAGACTGTGGGTGTTCATTTCCAGTTCTCTAGTAATTAGAATTGGGTTTGCATTTTGGTCACCCCAGGCTATTTCCGTACCATATGGGGGAACTACTAAGCTGAACTAATGCCTCACAACATAGGCCTGTGGGTGCCCAAGACCGCAGGCACCAGGGTTCCCAGTTAAATTGTTGGGAGTAAAATGCCAGAATGCCTCAGTCCCAGATTGGACGCCTCTGCCTTCACTTCATAAAAGTAAGGAAAGCCCCTATTGGCAAACTATCAAATTGAGATTGCTAACCAATCTGTAGATTCATTGTTACGCACAGTTTAAACATTGTCTGCAATAAGATTGTTCTTATTGGACACCATGAGTCTTTTGCTCTTGTGAACCAAATTGGCTAAAGTTAAGAAGGCACAGCCATTAGGAGGACTGAGGTCCTCCTGTCCCTTGTCTTTCTGGGAAACCATGAACTTGACTGGAATGATACAGGACTACCTACAGGTGGTTAATTCTCAGAGTGAATTTCAAGTTTGTTGTAAGTGAAATCATAACATCCCCTCTGCATCAATATTCCTGACACACCTAATTTAGGGAAATAGGGAGATAAGAAGAAAGAAGATGGAAGAAAACACTTAATAATGGGCTGCTAGAGACAGGAACACAGCAGATTTTCAGAGCAGGTAATAAACTAGCTCTCCTACATTCCTTAGAAGTAATTTTAGCTGCCAACCAGTACAGGGAAATGTTTTATAGACACTTGAATCCAAGAAAAATCATTTTGCCGGTTGTACTCGGGTGCTGCTTCTGTGGAATTCACTTCCTGCCAGAAAATATGCTAGATGGTGGGAACATCAAGGTTTTGTCCCTTTTCCCAGTGAACTATGAGAGGTGCATACAACTCTAACTGATAACCCCTTAATTTAAAATGGGGATGGCTTCTCCTTTTCTTAAGGTCCTAGGCCATACATATCCTGAAGGCCTTTGTAGGTCAAAGAATCCTAACGTTGGGAAACTGGTTTAAAAGGGAAACTTTAAAAGGAGCGGTCACTCTACGGTGAGGAAAAACAGGACGAAAGTCTATAAAGACATTAATAACTTTGTGCCATTTACTCAATATTTCATTTATATACAGTACTATTTTTGTAATTTTAGAAAATATGTGTTTTATTGAAATATAATTGACATTTAGTATTATATTAATTGCAGGTACACAACATATCGATTTGATAGCTGCATACACTGCATTTTGATACACTGCAAAATGACCGCCACAAAAAGTCTAATTAAAACCCATCACCTTATGCAGTTACAAATACTTTTTTGTGGCTGATGAGAATTTCTAAGATCTATTCTCTTAGCAATAGAAAAATGTTTAAATTAACTATCAGAATACTACTTTGGCAACTTGAAAATGGCAAGAATTCCAGGCATGATTGCCCCTCACCAGGGCATAATAAATTTCCCCACTCACACACCATTTGCTGAAAAGCAAAGTAAAAATGGCGGCCCTAAAAATAAAGATTAAAAGGAGAGCTCACTGTGAGGACGGCTGGGGGCAGAGGCTGCCGGGAGATGAGGTGGAGAACGTGGGAGCAGTAAGGGAGCGCGAAGACTTTCTCACCACTCCCGAGGGAGACGTAAAATACTTGATTAGAGGACAACAGACATCTCGGGCTTGACTCCCAAGACTGCCTTTGAGTTATAGAAAACGACCACAGCCTGGCTACCTCTGCTTAAACTCTGAAACAAGTGACAGTGTAATCTGTGGTTGGTAACTCTAACTATAAGATACCTTTGGGTCTTGATATTAGAAAAATGCCACATATCTTGATGAAGTCATTTTCTAATGCAAACAAAGATATTTTATGGTATAAGAAAATGTTTAAAAGATAGCAAAATCACTGCAAATAGGTGGAATTAGGTACCACATAATGAATTTCATAAGAATGGAAATTCAGCACTAAACCAGTAAATTGGAGAATATGGTTTGTTGACTCCTGTTTAAAAGAGAGCGAAAGATGTTGCAATAAATAAGATCCACAAACTTCCTTGAGTGTTGAGATGCAAATAAGAAAAGCTTAGTCTGGGGATCTTACATTCTATTCTTTTCAACTGGAAATCATAACAAGAATCAATATGGGACCATCTTGAAAGCCGTGTAGCTCAGTTGGTTAGAGCATTATCCAGATAAGCCAAGGTTGCAGGTTCAGTCCCCAGACAGGGCACATATAAGAATCAACCAACAAAGGCATCACTGAGTGAGTCAGTGGGATATGCCATAGCTGGGCTCACTTTACCCATTAAACAGAGTGTCATGGGCACCTTTGCAACACTGTGCCTTTGGGTGGAAAGATCTTTGCTGTTATCAGTCATTCCTGAGGAGGTCTGGGGAGAAGAGGGCTGTCTTTTTCCCCCCTGAATAGAACAAATAGTCTTGTAACATTAAATGAAAGAAGAAACATTTCCTCAGGACAGAGGCATTTAGAAATCATTCCAAAATGGATTTCTTTAGCAATTTTTGTTGGTTTACACTGCTTTATTTCTCAAAAACTTCTTTAACTCTGAAATTCAGCATCAGTCATCACACATGTGTAAGTCTCAATCTCTTTGTAAAATGGTGAAAACACTGTTTACTCTGTCTGGTGGAAGAATCCAATGAAATGATGCACTCAAGTGACTCTCGGGAACAATAATATTAGTCGCATTCAAGAAATTATCTATATAGGCACTAAATAATGTTTTGTCTGTTAATGAGATAGATTTTTGAGATACAGATCCAACTTTCAATCATGCAAAATATATTTTATGTAAGCTTGTTATATATGTCTTTTTAACAAATGAAAGTCGATGTATTGAGAATTACAAAAATAGCACTCTTGCAATGGTAGAAGCAAAATATCATTTGGAATAGGTTATTAAATGCCATGGCAACAGACAACATGAATCCTCAGCTTCCTAAATCCCATCCCAGACTTCAGTTTGTAAACAGTAAAAATTATGCAGGATGAGGGATAGTGGTTGTCCCTGAAGACCACAGAAACTCTGGTTTCCCATCGGAGATGTCAAGAGACCGGGCATTTTTAAGAAAGTACGTATGTACAATAAACCAATATCAAATTTACATCTAAAAATTATAACCCTGAGGAAAAATCAACTTTACAGATTTGAGGATAGTATAATTTATTTTTATGACACAATTTCCCACGAACTTAATTCTAGTTGAAGGATGTTTGCGAAGCTATTTGCCCAGTAAACCAACCTCCACCCACCAGCAGAGCAGCTTCCGTGGCTCTAGTTTTAAATTAGGCTCTCCTCAGAGATGCTGAAAATCCTGCTGAAGAGCTAAGGGGGAGCGATTCCCAGGGCCCCGTCTATGTTTCAGTGGAGAGGGTATATCAATAACATCTCACTGGAAACTTGGTAACTACATTTCTTCATGAGTAGTTAAAATTCTGCCACTCAGTGGTCAGAATTATTGCCAGAAACCCTAGGATTTAGTGGGGAGAGAATTTGCTCACTTTTGAAAATGCATTTTACTTTGTATGCATGTTTTCTTCTAATATTCTAGGGCTTTATTCTGGCATCCAGGGCCAAAGACTAGCTACTGTAAGTCTCTCTTCTTTCAGGCCTAAAAGAGGCCTGAAATGCTAGAGGCAAGGTTTTCCAAGTAGGGAATCCAAACCTGTAACACTGAATTAAACTTTGCCCAGAGGTCTTTGCCGCTGCCTTGGTGAACACTCTGAGAGTAGGTTAGGTTAAAAGATTTGACTTCCTCTCTTGTTTTCCTTTCTTTGTCTGTATCTTTCTTTTAGGTCCAATTTAAAAATAAGCTTTTTTTTTTTTAAGCTAAAACTTCTGGATAAAGTCAGGGTAGGCCCAGTGCTCTCTGTGCTCTTTCATCCTTAACAGTTGAGTCTCAAATGTCGTGAACTAGAACTCACTTAGCTTGGATAATGGAAATTCTAGATCTCTTAACCCTGACTTCAAAGTCCCTACCTCTTTAGAAAATGCATTTTATATAAACACTAGCAGCTGCCCGAGGATATGGGTCTGTTTTTCATCCTGTTCTGTTCTAGTCTCTTTAGTGCTTAAGAAGTCAACCAGTTAAGAGAAGGTCTTTGAACACAGAATCAAGTTCTCGTTTAGACACACATTTGTTCTTTTAACCTCTTTGGCAATGTACTCTTGTACTTGTGCACTACCTTCGAGCATGGGTTATTACAAATTTTTCAGGCCTAGGGTACCATTTCCATGCTAGCTCCAACATCAGCTCTTCGGTTCAATCCTTTTCAAAGACTTTCCCTACCATCCTCTGCCTTATAATAGTAGAAAGACTTAGGATCACATAAATGTTTTTCAGGTGTCTTTTCAAATCCTTGCTTTTCTTGGGAAATCATACAAATATCAACAGTGTTCATTAAACCCACTGGTCCTGATTTGGAAGAACTTTTTAAGCACTGTGTAATGTTTATGTTTCTGAAATGTAGTTGCATATAGTTAATAATGTGACATTGTCCATTTGAAAGTTGCTAATAATACAATATTGTGTATTTGAAAGTTAAGAAAGTTTAAGTAGACCTTAAAAGTTCTCATGACAAGAAAAAAGTATAGCTATGTGTGGTGATAAATGTTAACTAGATTCACTGTGATTGTTTCACAATACGTCCAGTATGGAAACATCTCCCCCACCTGCACTGCTATTGCTCCTGGGTCCTTTGTAGGTTCCTCCTACACTGGAGGAGCCAAGACTCCATCTTGGAGCTCTACTCTTCTCTGTCCACACGCACTTCCTTGGTGTCCTCCTCCATCCAGTCTCTGTGGCTTTGAACGCCATCTCTAAATTAATGATTCGCACATTTATATCATGGGTTTATTTATTTTCTGCTAAGCACCCCTACTTCAAAGTCTTATACCAAAACTCAATTCCTAACATCACTCCCCAAACCTCCTCCACCTGCGATCTTTCTTTCACAGTCGTTGGCCCCTCTATCCTTCCAGAAGCTCAAGACAAATCTCTCTCAGACTCTATATCTAAATCGCCAGCGAATCCAGTAAATCCTGCTGGCTCTAGTTTCAAAATACAGGACTGGGCAAAGTAGGTTTACAGTCGTGAGTATGCAAAATGCAGTTTACTCTTGCATTATTATTTAAATTAAATTAATTATTGTATTAAATATTTATGTGTATTATTTGCCATTATTATTATTAGTGTTATTATTTCATGTCCTTACTTATGCTTTATCTTTTAGGTAATGATAACCAGTAATTTAACCTACTTTTTTGTCCACCCCTGTATAACCAGAATTCAATTGCATCTTATTAAACTTCCACTATTGCCTGGTTCCAGTCACCACCATCTGTCACCTGGAGCACTACAAATACTGATGATATCATTCCTTGGCTCAAACCTTGTCATGGTTTCTATTTCATTCAGAGTAAAAGCCAAAATTCCTACAACGGCCCACAGAGCCAAATGTCCTTACCCCATTCTTGACCCCCTTTCCCATCTCTCCCAGACCCCCTGACCACACTGCCATCATCGCTGTGCCTGGGGCACACGGGCATGCTCCCTCCGGAGTGCCTGGCCACAGGGCCTGGTCTCTGCTTGGATCACTCCTTCAGCTGCTAGTCACGTGGCTCATTCCTTCACCTTCCTCAGGTCTTTACTCCGTGCCACCTTCTCAATAAACTTTGACTACACCTTGTGAATTTCAGTCTCCTCCTTACCTCAGTCTCCTGATCCTCCTTACCAAGTTCTACTCTTTTTTTTATATAGCATTTACAAAATACTATACATTTTCCCATGTGCCATTTTTATTTATTTCCTATCTTCGTCTGCAAGAATGTGAACTTGGGGGATATGGGGAGGAGAAGGCCGGGATCTCTGTCAGTTTTATTTAGTGATGTATTGCAAGCACCTAGCACAGAGCCTGATGCATGGTGGGTGCTCAATAAAAATGCTGAGTGAATAAAGATAGTGATGCTGATTGACATCAGCTCTAAATAATATAAATCAGCAGTATGAATGAACAGAGTTGATAGAAGTGGAATTTCAAAGCACAAATGCTTTAAAGCTTACCCAATGCAACCCATTTAAGTGTTTACAAAGTCAAACCAGAGAACTAAGAGTTATCAGAGACCATACTGCTATTCATGGCAAAGAGGAAAGTCTGGTTCTTTTAGCTTAGTAATTTTCCCCAGTCTTCACTGATTCTCTTGCCTGTTCCCTAAGATTGGCCTAGACTTCTACAGACTCTAGAGGGCCATCATAATTATATCTAAAGGTTCCACTTATCCCTCCCAAAAAATATCAACTAGTGCCTAAATAAATGGTGTCATGATGACTGACATGATAGGTCCAAGGACTGCACAACAGACTGAGATCAGCCACCAGATAGAGTGATAATGACCCCAGACTTAGGGATCTGAGCACAGGGGCCCCAGAATCTATCACCAATTGTCTTAAACACCCAGCCCTCTATAGCTGCTCTGTCTTTATAGATGATATTACTCACATGCAATTAATTTTTAACATCAATCTATATGCTTGCATGGTTCAGAGGCAGTTCACATCTTACAAAGGACATTATTCACCACCTTTGTGGTATTGAACAAAAAAACATTACCTGGGAAGAAATAAGGGTTTAGTTAGTCTCTTCTCAGTGGTCAGATGTCTACTGGGTTGGCCAAAAAGGTCATTTGTTGTTTTCCATAAGATGGGTCTACTAGCACTTAGTTGTCTTGTGACTCATATCAGAGTGTATTTTTTTTAAAGTATCAAAATTGGTGAAATTTTGTGTAGCCATTTTAATATTGAAGATGGAAGAAAATAAGCAACATTTTTGGCACATTACGCTTTATTATCTCAAGAAAGGTAAAAACACAACTGAAACACAAAAAAAGATTTGTGCAGTGTGTGAAGAAAATGCTGTGACTGATCAAACATGTCAGAAGTGTTTTTGCAAAGTTTTGTGCTAGAGATTTCTCACTGGACGATGCTGCATGGTCAGGTAGACCAGTTGAAGTTGATAATGATCAAATTAAAACATTAATTAAGAATAATCAACATTATACCATGCAGGAGATAGTCAACATATTCAAAATATCCAAATTAATAAAGTTATTGGTAAAAATGGAAAATGTGCCTTATTTTACAGAACAAAAGAAAACATACAGACTTTTTGGCCAACCAAATACTTTCTCTTTGCTTTATCCTCTTTTCCCCAGGTGACAATTCCTTTCTTAGTGAACAGGAAAATCTGCATTAGTGAGCACCCAACTCCTTTTATAACCAAAGTTAATTTATGCTTTTCCAAGTGACTAATTCCCAAATGTTTTTTCTAATTTCTTTTATTATAGAGGAAGAACACCAAATAAAGGAAAAGAAAAAGAAAATTAGAAAGTCTGAAAAGAAGAGAACTTACTCAGAGGAAGAGCACAAAGCTGAAGCTATTTAGATTCAGAGCTGTCGCCCATGATGCCACGGCCACAGTGATTTTCCACTAAAGAGATGGAGGAAGTGAACCGTGGGAGCCGCTGACCCACAGCTGCTAAGATGGGATGATCAAGAAAGTATCACATGCATTTACGGGTCAGACAGGGCGATGATAACCATTGACAAACTGAATACTGGGGAAAGGGTTTCATAACATTTTTGCGACTCAGTTTTATTAAAAAATATTCATTTATGCTTAGTAAGAGCAACACACCATGCTAGAGGCAATGGATTGCACACAGGAGTGTGGCCCAAATGAAACAGATAATAAGATAGTACGATCAGCAAGAAGGGCCCAGCCCTGACCAGAGTGGCTCAGGGGGCTGGGCGTCTGTCCTCCTGCAGGCGAAAGCTCAATGGTTAGATTCCTGGTCAGGGCTCACGCCTGGGTATCGGGCTGGGTCCCTCACTGGGGTAGTGCGAGAGGCAGCTGATCCATGTTTCTCCCTCTCTCTCTCCCTCCCTTCCCCTCTCTCTAAAAATAAATAAATAAAATCTTAAAAAAGAAGAGCCCAAACCACATGTATTACAATTTGCTAAGAGGAAAAAATTGTTTAATCACTTTTTTTAAAACTTGAAACTCCTACAGTAATATATAAGCCTTAATTCTCCTAACACATGCTGATGAAAAACTGCAATTAACTGGATCACTGTTTCTTTATCTGAAATAAACATGAAAAAGAAAAAACATAATATATTTTTACAGACTCAAGGTACAAATTTTGAAGTATTTACATTAAATGGAACTTTTTGAAATGCCCCCATCACATATGCATCCCGTATTGATGTGGGTTTACAGGTTTAAAATATACTTGCCCTCTGACCTTTATTATAAATACAGGGTGGGGCTAAAGTAGGTTTACAGTCATGACTATGCAAAAGAGAGTTTATTTCTATATAATTATTTATTGTATTATTTTCCATCCAAACAACTGTAAACCTACTTTTGCCCCACCCTGAATATAGATATAAATCCCTTACATTTTCCCCCCTAATGAGAATATTAGAAGTACACGTATTTGAACTCTAATCCCACTTACCAAAACAGTTCTCTTTACTTAATAGCAACTTTCAGGCAGCCATATACTGAAGAAAGAAACCCCGGGTTGTTTCATAGCTTTTCTTTGTGCACCTCCAAGAGAATTAGCTGATTTTATTCAAACAGGTCTTCTATTGTGTGAAGTATTGAAAGGACAGTAAAGGAGTGCTAAGAATTGGAGAAATATGATGGATAAGACTTGTATTTCAAACTTGGATTCCTGAAGCAGTCGGCGCCCACCCTGGAGTTAATGGGCTGCTCTCGTGTCTGCTCAGAGCATAAGAACCAAACAAAGAAAAACGTTTGCTTAGATAAGAGAAGGATTCCATCAGGGAAATAAGAAAAGATAGCAAGAGAGAGAGAATTAAAGAAGATATAGAGTTTCCAATAAGTAAACATTTTATTTTGCTTTACAAGAGGCAGGAAAACAATCTACTGTTTGTTGTTTTCCCAATTATCAGCATTTTAACTGATTAAAGACTGAAGTATTTTATTTCTCTTTGGTCTGATTTGGTAAGAAAGGCCAAGGACAGGAATTCCGGGTCACTCTATTCCTAAGAAAACCTTTGTATTTCAGGCACTCGTGATAGTGATAAAATACACAAATGGGTTCTAAATGCTGCCTCTGCATTTATCCACCCTAATACAATGATTTTTGTCTAATTACTTGAAGACTGAAGTAAATTTTTCTAAGATAAAAACCAATAATCCATTAATTGTGCTACCTCAAAATGGAGACAGAACACTTTACAAATAATACAAAAGTCAACTTTCTCAATGGTTTTGAGCTTCTCTCAAACTTAATCTATTATTTGAAGACCTAACCAGAAACTAGACCAACTCGCTTAAATTTTAACTCTCCTCTTTCAACCTTAAATCCTTCTGGAAAAGATATAAAAATACAAAAAAGAAGAAAAAAACTAGAGGGCTTACAGAAAACAAAACCAGGGAGGAAAATGTGGAAAGACAAGTCAGCTGTGTTTTTTTCCCAGTCTCAAACTAATCCTGTCCTGCAGAATCCAGAGGTGACTCCTCAGCGTCCAACCCATGTGCCCACCTGGGCCTCATGTGCCTCTATACTGTGATTGGGTCATCGGTCTCTGCCCACGCATTTCCCCCCAGAAATCACATGTGGCATCCCCCAGAGTGAGAAATGTCTCCAGTGCTCCATCCACTAGTTTTCCACCCACTGGACAAAACTACTAGTGGGGCTAGAGATTTATTTAAAAATACTGCTGGCATCAATTAAGTTATGAGAACATAAAGCCAGGGGGTATGCTGGGGAATTAGCACAAGAAGTAGGAGGAGGAGGTGCTTCTGACCGGACTTTAGAAGCAAGAGCAAGGTGTAAATACAGATGGCACGGGCTACAGGTGCGAAGTGGGATGAAGAGGGCCGCTGCCTGCCATTACAGGGGACCAGCTTCCAGCTTCAAAGGAACCAGCTGACATCAGTTGCAAAGTGGTTTTCTAGATCCCACAGCCTTCCTCACTGATGGTTTGCAAAAGAATTAGCCATACAGAATATGATTCGAGTGACTATTTTCTCTGTATTTCCAAGGGTACCAGATAGCTAGTACCATTATAATTGCATAGGAGAGAAGCTCATTCATTACCTCAGGGAAGGTGTTCACAAACAGGCAAAATCCTGTTACCCACTTGTTTCTGTTAATAAGGTTTTATTGTAATACAGCCATGCTGATTCATTTATGTATCGTCTGTGGCTGCTTGTGAGCTACAATGACAGGGTTGAAGAGTTACACCAGAAACCCCATGGCCTTTAAGTCAAAAATATTTGCTGCCTGGTGCTTTACAGAAAGAGTTTGTTGACTTCTGCCTTAGGTAAGTAGAGCTTAATGCTATCATAGAATTCTATTGTGAGAAAGTTTGCTGGTATATGACTGAAGCAAACAAAAAAGAGAGAGAGAGAGAGAGAGAGAAACAGCCTCTAAAAGTCTACCTCAAGTTTCTGGAGGGGGAAACAAGAACTAAAGGGAATATCTAGACCTATAGAAAAACTTTATCGCTCTGAATAAGGTGTAACACTAAGTAAGCTTTTTAAAATTCTCTGCTCATTCTTTCTACATTTATTTGCATGAGGTTTACATTGGTGAATGTTTCCAATAATCCCTCTCCTGTTACTTTTTTCATTTATCACCTTCCTCAGATTTTTTCTCTTTTAAACACAAGTTAAATTTTTAATAGTCTATCTTTTATTGTATTTTTCCATTACCATTTCTCCCCCTCATACCCTCCTTCTTGGACTCACCACACTGCTGTCCATGTCCATAGGTCCTTCTTTTTGGCTCAGTCCCTCCATCCCCAACCCCCGACCCAGATTATTTTTTTATCTGTTGTGTCCTGTCATTTTTTGTCCTTACTCTAATTATCTCACCTTCTGAGAAAGCTAGTTTTTAAAATGCTATTTCCCCAAATGTCCCTTAGAATTCATTAAGTTGGGGGGATAGACTAGTCTCCTTCGGAAAGAGGTCATGTGGCATGAATATAGACTGTTTAACACATTGTGCAGGTGAAGAAGTGAGAAACACTCTTACACATAGCTGATGAGACTACATGTTGATATGATCTCTGTGGAAGGGAGTGATTTAACAAAGGCATACCTCTTTCACCTAGGATTCCTACTTTGGGGAAATTTCTGCAGAAATATATATTACTCAAATATTTAGAAACCTATGTATATAAAAGGTTATTCTTTGCAGTATTTCTTTTCACCAAAAGACTAAAAACACCCTAAATACCCCACAACTGGGGACTAGTGGACTGTATTAAGGTATATCTCTATCTCCCATAAACCTCTGAGATACTGTACAACCATTAGAAAAATGAGATGCATGTTTATGTACTAATAGGGCAACTCATTTGTTTATTTATCCAACAAAAACTCATTGTGTACCTGCTATATGCCAAGCACTGCTCTGCACAAAGAGGAAACAACATCAGATGAAACAAAATTCCAGCTCACAGGGGACACCATCGATAATAAACCAATCAGAAGAGGGTATACATAGTGTCCAATGGGGTAAAACCAAACTACGTAACAGGAGGTGGCCTGGGATCGTTGCTATTTTATTTTGGGTTCTCAGAGAAGTTTTCTGTTAGTGTGGCATTGGAGCAGGGACTGGCAAGACGTGAGGAGATTAGTCATGCAGATAACTAGGGGGAAAGCCATCCACAGATAGAGGACAGCTATGAAGTCCCTGAGGTGGCACGTCCAAGGCACAGCAAGGACGCCGGTGTGGCAGCTGCATCGATGGTGCAGTGAGACAGGTGTGAGGTGAGACCCGAGACATGCCGTGCTGGGGGAGGACAGTGGGTACCTCGTGCACACCAGCGTAAAGAGTGCGACTTTCACTCCGAGTGTGACAAAAAGCGCTCAAAGGGTTCAGGACATATGAGTGATGTGACCTGAGTTTTTACATTTTTTCTGAAGGATTGCTGCGTTTGATCTGTCTGTTACTCAGGAGGCCATTGTTTTAATAGAATCAAAAGACCGCACTGGCTGGAACCAGGGCAGTAATGGAGGAAGTGGTAAGACACATTTGCATGTTGGATATATCTTAAATGATATCCGAAAATTAGTGCTGAGTGTAGTGTTAAGAGAAACGTGTGCTATCATGTGTGCCTAAAAAAATAGAGGAGGTGATATGGATGTACTGTGGTTTGTACACATATAAAATTTCTGGAAGGATGAATGAGAAATTGGCAGGCAACTGTGCCTGCTCCTCATGAGGGAAACTAAGGGTCTGGGGTGCGAGAGTGGGAAGGAGGTTTTTCAATGCCCAGCCTTTCATGTCTTTTGAACTTTGAACCATGTGATATAGAAATGAATAGGATCACAAGACAGAGCTTTTTATGCACCAGATCTGAAAATGCATACATTACTCTCCCCGATTTTCCATTGGCCAGAACTGGTGATATGATATACTATCTAGTTGTAAGGGAGCTAGGAAATCTTGTTCTTCTATGTGCTCAAGACAAAAATGAAATGTTCTGGTAAACATATAGCATTGTCTCTGTCCTATTGAGGAACCCAAATACACACACACACACACACAATTTAAAGCAAATGCACTTCAATCATAGTTTTACTCGACACTGCCAAATTCAAAATTATTTTCCATTGACTATTATTCTCATCAGAATATCCATGGTTAGCTTATGTGAGTATTTTGAAATTCTATGTGGAGAAGTCATTTTAACTTATGCCTTTTTCCAAGAATTTATTTTTCTAAAGAAACATTCTTTTGAGCTTACTTAGGTGCATTCTCAAAACCTCTCAGATTCCCGGGCCCACCCTACTACCTTAAAGGTATATGACATCTATATTAGTTTGCTAGGACTTCCGTAACAAAATAGCAAAGACTGGGTGTATTTAAACAACAGAAATTTATTTTCTCTCAGTTCTGGAGGCCTGAAGTCTAAGATCAAGGTGTTGACAAGTCTGGTTTTTCCTGAGGGCTGTGTGAGAAGAATCTGCCCCACACGGAGATGGTGCCATCCCGGTGCCTTTCCACACGGCGGTCTCTCTCTACACCCTCAGCTTCCGTCTCTTCTCGTAAAAACACCACTCAGACTGAATTAGAGCCTCTCTCTACTGGTCTCATTTTTCCTTAATCACTCCTTAAGGACCTTATCTCCAAATATGGTCACATTCTGAGGCACTGGACATTGGGACTTCAACATGAATTTCCTGGGCACACATTTCAGCCGATAGCAACATTCTAAAATGGTTTTTACTTCCAAAGATAGAAGATTTCTAAGGAAATTAATTCTGACCCCTCTTAAAAAATTTACAGGACTCCCAAAGGCAATCTATAAATGCGAAGATGGTTACATTGGGATCACTTGGGAAACATTTAAAAATGCAAAGTCTAGAGCCTTGCCACTCCTCCACCAGCACCAACCAGCCCCAGTGGTTTAATTTATAGGCCTGACATGGAATCTGGGAATTTGTACTTTTTGAAAGTCCAGGAGACTTTGTCAGGCTGCCAAATTTAGAAAGCCCTGCTTCATAATACTTCTTACCCCTTGAAACATCAACACAAAAACATTTCTAGGAAAATGTCACTATTCATACAGCATTTCAGAAAGGAGACATGAATTAGAGGCCAGATGACATAAAGAATTTAAAAATTAAATTAAAAAAATTGAATATTTATTAGTAATCAAATCATTAATGAAATAAAAAGAAACGTTCTATCCACAGCTAAGATTTCAAATTATCTTTCAGTGTGGAGAAAGGCATTCTCCAAGGAGTGGTAGAAATTGGCTAAGAAAATCATAAATAAGATAAATTTGTAGTTATGGATTTCAATCTGTATCTAAGACCACAAATTTATGTTCACGAGAAAAGTGATGAAAATCTTAACTAAAAAGATTCAGTTTCTTGGAAATATTCCATGCATAATTTTAGGATTTTATGCATTGCAAGTTTGGTTTTTTGTTTTGGTTGTGTTTTGGGTTTTTTTTTGCGGGGGGAGGTGTAGTAGTGGGGGGAGGTTGTATTTGAATGAATATCTCATAATATTATCCAAGTTCTGAAACAATGAATCATTCTCCTAATCCATGCCAGAGGAGATTCAAGTTACTTCTTGGGGTCCTGGTCAAGCAGGGGAGCTCTGGCCTTAGAGGCCCCTAAGGTGGCAGCTGTGGAGAATCCTCCCACATCTTTTGAACAAAGGATACAAGATTGCCCTCACCCTTGTTACAGGCCCTGTGACTTGAAGCACAGGTGTGATTTTTTGCAACCAATGAGGAGGGGAGGGGAGCATGAAATTGTGTACATTTCAAAATAACAAAAAGGGGGAAAATAGCAAAAGGGTTACATTTCCAACAGACACATTTGAAATTAAAGTCTGGAAAAGACAGGATGACCTTGGAATTTTCTGGAAACAGAATATGTTTCCTTGCCTCCTGACGGCCAAAGTCCTGGGATCAGTCCCACGCAGGAAACTCAGTTCTTCCCAGAGGCACGATGCCTGTGCTGAGTGATGAGTGAAAACTATAATTTGTCAGCCACAGCAAACGCAAATTTTTCTCAAGAAAAAAAAATGTCCTCTGCCCTTAGGAAAAAGCAGAAAAGCACAAAAACTTTGTTGCTGCTACTATTCTTGTTGTGGTTTAAACCCCAACTCAAAACGACCTGGACCATATGGAGAACACGTGTCAGGACCTTGTGGACCACATTATACAGGCTCCTCCACTTTGAATTTTCATTGATGCTCTGAGCCAAATAGGAGTAATTTTACCAATCATATCATAGCATCATGTTGTAAGAATTCAGAAAAAAGATTTGTAACTTTGATTAAGTGTTTCAATTAAATCTATTGCTACAAATACCAAAATATATCTTCCTTGGCCTAATCATATAAGGAATTTAAATTAACTGTCTATCAATAAAACCTCCATTAATCTAAACTTCTCAGTATGACGCGTTGTTGGATATAAACTAGTTTAAGTTGGATATCTCTTTTCTGCCAGGTCTTATAAAGTAAATTATAACATTTTATTCCTTGTTGCATTAGAGATTAAAACACTCCCCCCAAATGATAATGGCTCGCACGTTATCTTTAGTATTTCTTCCATTACTCATCATGTTACTTTCCTTCATCTCGCCACATGCTAATCCATTCCCTCCTCTTCCTTCTGGCCCGGCCATCTGAGTCCCACACGCGGTCATGTTTGTCAGCTGCGCTGGCTCTTTTTCATTTGTTCTCCGTCACATAACCAGAGTGATTTGTTCAAAAATGTGTCCAGCACTCACCCACCCCCAGTCATCCCATCCATCTGCCAATATCCTCGATCCCACAACAGACACGTCTTAAAACTCTCCAGTGGCTCCCCACTACCTTTATGATAAAGCTAAAACACCTTCACTCAGCCAGCAAGGCCCTAAAAACCCGTCTCCACCCTCATCTCAGACCGCCCTCACCTTGACTCTCAGACATGGCCTCTGTGACTGTCTTTAAATTCCTGTCACTCCCTATGCTACATCGGACCACCTTGCACTTCCTTCTGCCCACACGCTCTTTTCTCCTTCTTGGCCTGACTGACTGTTCCAGGTACTTCTTCAGAGAGTAATGCCCTTGTTTTGAACAAATCCCCAGTAGATTCTATTTGAAGGCTTGTCTTAATGGGAACCTTACTCCAGACCTACTGACTAAAACAGCACTTTCCACAAAGTTGATATGAAACATGAATCTACTCAAAATACAATTTTTAGTTCTGTTTTTGGAGGCATGAGAAGAAGCCACTTTGGATAAATGTAAAGCTAATGTTCACATGCAGCAGGTTTTCAGTTTGTAATACATCTGAACCTGTTTATCCTATGAAGAAGCAGAAGCACGGATATGAACAAAGTGAGACTCAGACAGGGAAACGTCTGCGATACTTGCATGTGGGAAAGAAACAATGAGGATAACCAGCTTGTGTGTGCAGGCTGACCGAGCCCTCTCCTGTGAGATCTGTCATTACCCCATGCCACAGGTAAGTGGACCCCAATTAGGAAATGAACTTCAGATTGTCTGATCTCTTGAATTGGAAGTACGTCTAAAGAAACCAGGCTCATCACCAATCTAAACCTTGAAATCAGGGGTACTCATGGATTATCAGTGGGTAGAAGGTGGAGTAGGAGGGGAAGGGTGAAGAGAGGAAGTTTTCCTTTTCTTCTACTGAATCTGAGGAATGAGTCCTGAAGCTTTTCCAAGAGCTAAGGTTTGTAAAAGGCCCTCTGATGTCTTATCAATGTTTACTTATCTTTCTTAGTTAATGTTGGTGGCAAGACAGGGCAGTCAGATAACCTCGTATCATTGTCCTAGTGTCCCTCAAATGACTGGCAAAAGGTCTAGGAATGTAAGTCAATAGGACTACATTTTTTCCCAGTAATTTAATGAAGACCGTTTAAAGTGTCTTTAGAGATCAGCAATAAACTGACTTGTAAATTTATTGAGTGCTTTAAGTACTGCTTTATACTCATGTCTTAAAGGAATACATCAAATAATAAACTTGGTTGTGAAATATTCACATCTCTTTGTTTGAGTTGTACTGAAATACTGAGATAATTTATCTCTTCTTTGAAAGCATAATGATAAGTAGTATCTGAATAAAACATTATTGAAAACCGGTCTTATCTGAACCTGGAACACATTCTATTTTAACTTTATTATAAAATGAATGTCGGGATCGAAGGATGCACAATAAATGTTACTGAAATACTCATATACTAATAACACAAAGCTTACTAACAGAAATCTAAATTTTTGTCTTAATATTTTTTTAAATATTTTATTTATTTATTTTTAGAGAGGGGAAGGGAAAGAGAACAGAGGGAGAGAAACATCAATGTGTGAGTGCCTCTCACGTGTCCTCTCCTGGGGACCTGGCCTGAAACCCAGGCATGTGCCCTGGCTAGGAATTGAACCAGCAACCCTTTGGTTCACAGGCCAGTACTCAGTCCACTGAGCCACACCAGCCAGGGCTGTCTTACCATTTTTAATTTCCAGTCTTTGATAATTTATCTAATAAACTTTTGTGCTTTCTTAATTTGCAAAATATTTTTAAATAAGATTTGTGAAGACTCTTTAGCAAAAAATAAAAGTTTCCAGCAACAAGTTTGATAACTAGTAACCTGATAACTAAAATCAGCAACGTTTGGAATAAAAATATCAAATAGCTAATGAAAATAAAAGCATTCGGTTATATTAAATGAAACTCCTTGTGCACTTAGGCCTTTAACCTGAGCTCAGCTTGTAATCAGTCATCTTTTTAACCATCCATTAGAACAGCGTGAAACTGAAAACTAAATGAGTTTTTAATCATATGAAAGAAAGATCTATTAAAATGTGGTCATTACCATCACCCGTGGTATCAACAGAGTAATTCCAAGGACATTGTTTCATAATTTGGTGGTACAGAGCAGTTAAAATTTTTTCTAATAACAAGAAATTAATATTTCCACCAAGACCAAGATTATCTATTTTACCTACTACTTCAGGCTATTGTAAGTTAAACTACACTGTCACTTTACTATTTAATCTTGTTAAGACCTCAAACTGGGAGCTAGGAAATGTTATGTGACAGGGGGTGTTGTGTTATGGCTCAGTGAAAGGAGAAAAGTTCAGATTACTTATATTAGATGCATTTCAGGAGAAAAAGTTAATACATTATGCTCCATATTTTATTTGGCCATTCAGTAGATTTTTAAGAAATAAAAATGTATAGCCATGGCTGGTATGGCCTGGTGGGTTGAGCACCAGCCAACAAAACAAAAGGTCACAGGTTTGATTCCCAGTCAGAGCATATACCTGAGGCCAGGTCCTCAGTTGGGGACTGGCAAGAGGCCACTGATCAATATTTTTCTCTCACACATTGACATTTCTCTCCCTCTCTGTCTCCCTCTGTTCTCCTCCCTCTACAACTAAAATATAATTTTAACAATAAATAAAAATAAAAATGTATAATAAAGTAGTAGGCAATACATACACACATAAACTTAGTCTTGAAACCAATTGTCAAAGTATGTCCTCGTTTGTTTCTTTAAAAACTTTTTATTCATTCAATTAAAAGGGAAATAAGCACAAACTAACAACAGTCAGGAAGTGTTTTGTACACAGGGAATAGAGAAACAAATCAACCATAACCCTAAACTCCAGTATGTCCTAACACTTCTAATCATTTTCTACTCACCTTACTCCTTCTCATAGAAGATCCCTTAATTTCATGTAACCACTGAATATACATATTGTGCTTTAAGCTCATAGAGGACATTAATTTATACCTGTAAACTTTCACACACAAATTCAAAGCCCATTCAAAGCCCAGAAAAATAAGTAGTTCTCTAGCTTAAAAATATACAACTTCCCAATATATCTGGACAGGCCAGAAAAGCTCCATAGGATATTGACTAAAAGACCTTTCAGTTCTCAAAAGTGAGTTTCAGATGAAGACATGCCTGCCAGGCTTCAACAGATGAGCAAACCTGTCAGGGTTAGGTTTGGGGGCATGGGACATTCCAAAAACATGTCAAGTACCTAAAGGGTTAAGGTAAACATTTCCCACCTTAAATTTCAATCAGGTTGAATGTTTTCAAAAGAGGAAATGCTGCTTTTTGAAAGAACGGGCTCCAGAGTAGAGTTAAAATTGATTCCAGATTATTCCCTGATTAATGTATATGAAACCTCAAATTGTCCCCTCAAAACCCAAGAAAACAGGAAAGAACTTAATGCATTCAAGGGCCTAATTTCTGACCAGAGGAAGATATTACAGGTCGGATATCTATGAACTAAAGGTACAAAAACTCGTTGCATAAAAGGGTCTATTTCCGTAACTACGAGGCTGCACAGAAGGCCTCAGAGACGGCTTTTCTTTCCAGGAAAGCACATTCATTTCCAGAATGTTTACACTCTGAAAACCATCTTTTTAGGAGTGTTTTATTAGTTTTATAATTGTATATTTATGCTTTATAAATTATTAAATACTTAGTCTCTTGACAACCATGGACAAGTGACAGAATCTCCCAGTCTGTCTTTGTTTAGCATGGAGAAGATGGAGATCCCAACGCATCGAGAGACCCTGCAACTGCTGCGAAGTTTAAAACCTGCAGTGTAACTAAAACACAGTTACTGGCCCATAGAAAAGATCAGTGAATGGTAGCTATTACCAGTATCCTATAAAATATCTTGATAGTTTTTCTAGGCCCTTATGGTTTCAGTCTCCATGGCAGTTTTGTTTGTGTTATTTAAATTACTTCCATACAACAACAAAAAAATGTTTCTTTAGAAATACCACTTCATTCCACTATAGTTCCAATGAAATGCCTTTAGACATTTTTATACATAGTGGACACACAAAAGGATCTTTAGGATCACTCAAATGCCAGAGAATCTAAACTCCTTTTCCTGTTCTCGTATATTATGAGCAGTGAGGAAAGCTTTTATTTTATTTTCTGTTAAGTGATATTACTTCTAAGGCCTGGGAAATATGAAAGTAGCTGAAAACACATGGAAATGAATCACACGGCCAAGAACCCTGACAACCAATGCTAGTATCAACCTCATTTGATCTTGTTCGGTCATCAGGAGAACCAGGAGAACAGCTGACGGGAAGGTCCGCATTATTGGGAACAAGGCAATACTATTCAAAGGACTAAGGAATATATATACTGCTCAGAAACAAATAAGTAAATTAATAAATCTTCATGTATATGTATATATCAGGACAGCTGTATCACAGATTATATGACAGGAAGAGAAGGGAGCAATGTGCCTTTTTCACTAGCTTGCCAACTTCCCAGCCTAAGTGATAGGACTGTGATGTTATTGGATCTGTGCTCACTCTGCTGGAGAAGGCCACGGCTCTGTTTACTGTGCCTGTTTTCATACTTCCCTGTAGTATTTTCATCGTCATGGATGCTGTTATTCACATAAAAGATGAGCACACCTCAAAATTGAAGAAAACAAACAATGCCAGAGGGGTTTGCAAGAAACAAGTTTAAAGTACCTACAATACGCATTAGCCAGAGAACAGATGAAGCAGTTCCTGCTTCCAAGAATCATGCTAATTACATGATGTAACCATTCTATTTCCGTAACCACGAAAGAGTTTGTATGTATTCTATGTATACAGAAGAATTATTCGGGAATTTTCACTGTTAACAAGCTAATGAAGAAAACTTAGTGATATCCTACAGTAATTTTTGCATCGACTCTTTGTTTTGACGGGTTTTGATTTGATAAAAATTGTTCTAATCCTAACATATACCTGGGAAGTCATTTGTATGGCTTACAGAATCTAACTAGGGCCAATGGTTAGGTTGACAGGCCAAATCACCTTTTTATATTTATTTACACAAGAATTAGATACCGATACTATGTCTTCAGTCAGAAAGCTAAGCCCTATTAATGTCCTCTGTGCATCCCCTGCTGCTTAAACATCACCCATGACTGAGCTTTGCTGGAAATCACTCAGCTGGCCAAAGGGTCATGGGGATGAGGCTTCATGAACTGGAACCAAAAAAAAAAAAGTGTGAAAAATTACAAGTGCAAACAAAAAATGCTTTGGTTATACTCAACATCTTTTTCCCAAGTTGTAACTAGTATTTCAGGCTCACAGTTCTCCCCAAGCCCGCCAAATCTGTGCATAGCCAAGTCCTGATTAGCATTGCCTGGAGAGGAAAACAATGTGAAGGCTCACGAAGTTTCCAATCTCTTCACCCTTTTATGCGCTTTCACCTCAGCCCAGAGCAAACACACTCTGACTTTAACTTTCTTGCTCTCCGAGCAATTAGCTGTGATCATAAATTTTTAGCAAAGTCTGTTGTTTTTGCTTTATGGAAACAAAAAATCACATTAAATTCAACATAAAAACAGGAGAAAATTAGAGGTCTTAACTTCTTTTTTAAACATTGGGATGTTTTTGTAGCAATATACGATGAGGTTAAGAAATATTCGATGAAAATACTCTTTCTATTTCTTCAATGAAAAACTTCTTTCTATTTCTTCCCTCTCCTCTAGCTGCTGTAATATTTGCTCAGAATTAGACTTGGTATAGTCACAGTCACGTTCTTATTTTTGTTCTCTAAATCCTGGAGCTTTTATTTGGAATTTTACTATCAACTACATATAAAACCATGATCATATTAAAAGTGTTGCTGTGTGTTTAAAGTTGTAACTAAATCGACTGTACCATGCAGCTCGTATATGCAAATGAGTTTAAGTGTATTCTATTCAGGCCTGGTCTACTTTCCTTTCAGGCTACTCAGCCAGGCTTACCCCAGATCCTAGGTTCTGGCTTTTCTTCTTCCTCCTTCTTTTGACCCCTAAGTGACAGCCCTAACTAAAACTGTCAAATAAATTATTTGAGTTTTTTAAAATAAGGAGGGCTAGTATGAATAGCACAAAACCATTCAGCACAAACTAACCAGTTGCTTCTCAGTCAGTGCTGTGCTGCTTTTACAATACCTTCCTGGGAGGGGGTGAAAGGATGGGAGGTGAGACAACAATGAGCTCAGGGGATTAGTTTACTTTCTGCTTTGTTCTTCTTTTATTAGCCCTCCTTACGCTTCCTTGATAGGTCTTCTCTATTGTATATCTCTATGTACCTTTAAGAACTGATCTGCGTTTTACAAGCCCACTTTGTGTTCAGAGAGTAACTCAAAAGAAGTTTGTTTTGTGGTGTGATTAGCAAGTTTTTCTTTATAATAAGAATAGGCATGGACTTTAGTAAGGGTTCAGATTTACATCTCCTTTCACATTCCTCTCTGTGACCCATTCCCTAGGACAGAACTGAAAGGGGACGTCTGGAAAAGCATCTTTTTCTCCCCAGTGAGCATCTAATAGTTACTGCTAAAGCCAACGGGGTTTCAATCAAACCTTTCTGTGCACACATGCATCTACATTAATTGAAAGTAATGATAGTATCAGTGCCAAGTTACCATAATTTTTTGAAACAAGGACTAGCATTGGTAGGATCCAACAGGGGAGGGAAAGGATACCCTGTAAGAAATCAAACAATCTTCCCTCAGTTCCTAATCCATTACTCGATTGGGGGAAGAAAGTTACTACTAGAAGGAACAAATAAATGAAAATGTTTCATGTGGCTTTTTTGTTGTTTTGCTTTTGAGTATTTTTTTTCTTCTTTCTTTGAAGGCGTTTTTTTTTTTTTTTTGATGCCTTCAGCAATGTGCAAATATGTATGTACCAGAATGTTAATTATATGTTATTAAATAACTAGTAAATGGTGTTTGGGGTGAGAGTAAGAAAAAAAGTCATCACTAGCATTTGCCAGTTCCCATGGTATAAATACTACCACGATTTCAAACTACCGAAATGATGTCGGCTGAGCACAGAGTTAGGAAGAGATGTGACAATCAGCTCTTGGGAGCTGGTGTGAACAACCTCCAGCGCACCTCTGAGACTTCAAGTAATGTCTACCAGATCAGTATTACTTAAATAAACTAAGGTAGATTTATACAATATTATAATACTACTACCATATTGTGCAACCCTTAAAAAATGTGATAGATATTGGTAATTATACTAACATAATATGAAGCAAATATTATTAAATTAAAAAAATTATATTCTCTATGATTCTCATGTCTATAAAATTGATATAAATGCATATTATATAAACATAAAAAGTGGCTAACTTTAAATAAAAACTTAATACAATGCCACATGTACAGAGCATCCTATGTATTATCTCATTTACTATTCACAACTTCTTATAAGAGAGGTATATTGTTATTACTTTAGAAATGAGGAAACAGCATCAACTAGTGAATGATAGAGTCAGAATTTAAGACAATCAGACTTCAAAGTCAAAGTTCTTAATAAGTCTTCTTCCTATAAGTGTTACTACATACAAATGCACAAGAAAGAAAAATCAGTAATATATTTACCAATCATTTACATTGGCATGTGAGGAGGAGAGAGATTACAGATAAATTCATGTATTAAGTCAACATTTCTGTAATATTTGAACATTTATCACATTTCTTACTTATTTAATCAGAAAAAAAGTGAACTTTTCTTAATCAACTGTATCTTTGCTTCTTGCCAAACAGGAAAAAGAGAGACTTTTCCTTGTTACCAAAATTAATGGGATAAAAACCAGTACTTGGCTCTATTATGTTATGACAGCAACAAGTATTCAATATTGTGAAGGACAACAGGCCCATTTTTTATTTCCTTATGCTAAGCCCCACATCTCCAAACTGAGACTTACAGTTGCAGCTCTCCCAGAAATGGAATCTTAAACCAATCAATCAGGAACTGCCTAACCTACCTGCATTGGGAAATCTACCTGATAAACCTCTGCCATCCCCTATAAGGAAAGTAATCTCGTAATAACCAATCAGTTTTTTGGCCTAATATATAATAATTTACTTGTTCCTGCTTCCCTCTACCGATAATATCTCTTGCCAATAATATCTTTAAAATTGACTTAGTTTGATTTTATTTTTTAACAATATGGTCCTAAAAGAGTTCATATCTATTGTAAAAGCCTTGTTTTCTGGTTTTGACATTATATATGAAAAGGTACAGGAATATAGAGATGGCCAACAGATGCCCTACATCACTAATCATCAGGGCAATGCAAATCAAAACCACAATGAGAGAGCACCTCATTTTGATAGTGGCTGTATCAAAAAGACAACAAATAACAAATGTTGGCAAGGGTATGAAGAAAAGGGAATCCTGGTGCTCTATTCGTGGGATTCTAAATTAGTACAGCCACTATGGAAAACAGTATGGAGAGTCCCCCCAAAATTTAAAATAGAACTATCGTACAACACAGCAAGTCCACTTGCGGATATTTATCTGAAGAAAACAAAATAATAATTTGAAAAGATATATGGACACCTATTGCAGCTTTGTTTACTACAGGTAAGAAATGGAAGCAACCTAGGTGTCCATCGATAGATGAATAGAAAAAGATGTGGTACAATACGCGCTGGACTATGACTCAGCCACTGAAAGAAACAAAATCTTGCCATTTGTGACAACATGGATGGTCCTAGAGAGTATTATGTTAAGTGAAATAAGTCAGACAGAGAAAGATGAACACCATATAATTTTTTTTAAGATTTTATTTATTTATTTTTAGAGAGGGAAGGGAGGGAGAATGAGAGAGAGAGAGAGAGAGAAACATCAGTGTGCGGTTGCTGGGGGACATGGCCTGCAACCTAGGCATGTGCCCTGACTGGGAATCGAACCTGTGATGCCTGGTTCGCAGCCCATGCTCAATCCACTGAGCTACACCAGCCAGGGCACACCATATAATTTTACTTATACGTGGAATCTAAAACACAAAACAAATGAGCAAATAAAACAAAACAAAAGCAAACTTATAGACACAGAAAACAGATTTATGGACAGTTGCCAGAAGAGAAGGAGGTAGGGACAGGAGCAGAAAAAAGGAAGGGAGTTAAGAAGTACAAGCTTCCAGATGTTAAACTTCCAATCAGAGATGTAACGTAGAGCACAGGGAGCAGAGTCAGTATCATAATAACTATGTACAGCGACAGACGGTTAAGGTAATTTGTAAAATATTTAAAGATTGAAGCATCATGCTGTACACCTGACACTAATATAATACTGTATGTCAATTATCACTGGGTCCCGCAGAATAATAAAGGGCAAAATATACAGCTCGTGTCACATACAGATTTTCTGAAAACACTAAAGATACCTGCCTGAGCTGGAGAAGAGAAAGCTCAGAGAGAGGCATAAAGATCTTCTCTTAAGACTGAAAGTCATTTTTCATAAAGTATTATTTCAAAAGAACTAGGCTTATTCTAAAATGCCACAAGTTCAGAACTTAAAGAAAAATGACTAGATATTTTAGAAAGATATAATTTATTACCATCATAGAAAGTACTTTTATAAGAAATTTAAAATTTTAAATAAAAATACATTTTAAAATATAAATCTGTTCAATGGGCTTCTTCAGAAATAAATAAATAAATAAATATCTCATTGGAAGAGCTGAGGATGACCATCTCTCTAAGATATTACAAACAAAATTCTACTAGGTGGGAAAGAGACTAATAATTCTAAAGCACCTACCAAACCTACAATTCTGTGAAACGTTGTGGCTTAGTTTTCATTAGAGCTATCAGAAAGTTTCAGTGGTAAGGAAACAGGGTCCTTGTGACCCACCCTTTACCACCACAACCGTTCATTTTCCCATTCCACCGTGACTTTGTGTACTGACTTGGAGAATCTTAAGGTTGGCTGGATCCTGATCATATCTAATCTAGAAAACACTACACCACTCCCCACAAAAAGCATTCTCTAGGATATCAAAGCAACCCCTCAGCTCATATTAAGCTGAACTCTCAAGACTTCACTGAGCATCTTATCTAAATCCCAGACTGAACCCAGTATCTATCTATCCCAAAGAATTGAAACTAACATTACATCCCGTTTAAAGGAATTAACTCAAAATCAAGGCCATTTAGGGAACACAGAATTCAGATGTACCAATTTTTACCTCCCTGGTAGTAAAATTGTATAGTAAACACATAGGTTGTCCCTTGTCACTTAGGCATTGGAAATCTCAGTGATGAACGTGAAAGATTCAAGTTTTTATCACCATTCAAATTATACTAATTGATGCCCAGGCCTATTTTTGACGTTCTGTATTTCAGGAGCTTTCCCTGAAAGCAGATGGAAATGACTACCTGTGGAACGCCTGGGCAAAATTCCACTCCCTAGGCTCTTCTCTCTATCATGAAAAGATTAGGTAGACAGTCATACATGTAGGCAGCATGATGGTCCTTTTCCACAATTTCAGAATGAGGTCAGTCATAATTCATTAAATAAATAAATGGTTTTAAAATCGAATAATCTTATTTTTAAATATATGTTAATGTGCATAACAAAATCTGAGACAAAACTCACTGAAATGTTAATAGTAATTATCTGTTACAAGTTCTGTTGATTTTTGTTTTTTTATTTTTAATAAATGCACATTTTTTTCAATCCAACTACTGCTTTGCAGAACAACATACAGCTGCCCGTCGAACAATGCAGAGATTAGGGATGCCAACCCCTATAAAATAAAAAAATCCACACATAACTTTTAACTGCCCCAAACTTACCTACAGTGTCCTCTGGTATCTGTATGGGGATTGGTTCCAGGACCAAGATGCACAGACACTCAGGTCCCTTATATAAAATTGTGAAGAATGATGCATACCACTGGGTTCCACTCCCGTGGACTCCCCATCGCAGATGAAAAAGACTGTTTTTGACCCATAGTTGGTTGAATCCATGGATGTAAAAAACCAGGGCATATGCACATTTATTTCTAAAAACCTGTGTATAAGGGACCTGCACGGTTTCAGCCTATATTGTTCAAGAGTCAATTGTACATGTGTGTATTTTACTCCACAAAATAAATGAGGTGAAGGTCATTGTTGACTTTGACAAGAACAGCTTGCAGGGATGATGAGTCTGAAAGGCAGTTTAGAATATATTCCTTTATCTGCAGTTGGCTCCCAAATAATCAGGTGGAAGCTAGATGATGGATATATAGGTATTCATTTCACTATTCTCATTTTGTTTATGTTTAAATTTTTCCATAATAAAAAGTAAAAAAAAATAATAATAAAAGAATGGATTCAAGAAAAAATGAGAGGAGAGAAACTGGAGACAGATCTTCAAAAAACATAAGCAACTCTTTCAAAAGTTTGTTTTAAAGGAAAAGAGAGAAGTGGGATGGTGGATGGAGGGTAACTAAGGTCCAAAGAGATCTTTTTTTTTTAAGAGGGGAAGAAATACAGCATTTGCAAGTGGTCCAGGAAAGGGGTGGGAATCAACAATGGAGAAGACATTGGGGGCCTACTGCTGGAGGGAGAAGTTTAAGTGGGTGAGGGAAGGAGAGGATTATGAAGATAAACCGGCAGGAAATGGGCAGAATGGTCCAGGCCAAGATGACAGAGCCTAAAATCACCCTGAGAGAGACTGGATTTTACTCAACAGATTATTGGGAAACTTCAAAAGATTTTAAGCAGAGGAATGGCATGCTAGGCTTCTGCTTTAGATAACAACAGCTATCTAAGATGGGATTTGGCTTAGAATGGGAATTGACCTCTACTGTTGAAATGTATTTCTTAAAGTGCACCAAACCCTGCTGTGGATGGCTCTTTACATCTTTTGAAAATCCTTTGAGTGTCAACAAATAAAGTTTGTCTCACACAAGATTAGCAACATTAATTTTGCCATTACACAAAGTGTAATCTTTTTTATTGCTTAATATAGGAAAATTGGTATTTCAACACTTTTTAAAAAAAAGATTTTATTCATTTATTTTTAGAGAGAGGGGAAGGAAGGAAGAAAGAAAGAGAGAGAGAGAAACATGGATAGGTTGCCTCTTGCGTGCCTCCAGCCAGGGACCAGGTCCGCAACTCAGGCCTGTGCCCTGACAGAGAATCACACGGAACCTTTTGGTTTGTGGGATGACAACACACTAAGCCACACCAGTCAGGGCTCACCACTGTTTTCAGTTGTATTTATTTAACTTCTAATGGAACCAAATATTTTCGTATGTATATTCATTGTGTATTTCTTTTTCATTGCTCACCTTCTATTGGTAGGCTGTAGAAAACTTTATTTCTGCCAAATGTAGACATCACTTGTAAGCTTTAAGTAGGTTTTGTTTTTGTTTTTTTAGAAAAGTAATATACAGATGTTAACAGTATTGAGCAAGATGAGAAAGTAAAAAAAAATCTAGACCCATCTTGGGTTATTTGCAATTTTGGAATAAACCTTTGGTGTAGTCTTCAAAAATATTAAAATCATGGTTCCTATTAAGTAGCTCTCTAAAAATCTCCCAAGTGTTGGAAGTGAGAGGAGAGAATAATATATCTGTTGCTATAATGCTGAAGTGAGTAAATTTTTTCCATAAAATGCCTTATAGTAAATATTTTAAGCATAACCATCCATACAGTTACTGTTGCAACTATTCGATTCTGCTGTTGTACAGAAAAAGCAGCCATAGACATTACTTAAACAAATAAGTATTTCTGTATTCTGATAAATTATATTAATGGGCACTAAAGTTGGAATTTCATATAATTTTCATATGTCATGAAATACTATTTTTCTTTTATTTTTTCCCATTATTTAAAAGTGTAAAAGTTATTCTTTGCTTGTGGATTGTTCAAAACTAGGGCCATAGCCTGAAGTTTGCTTACCTTTGCTGTAACAAATTATTTCTTTAACAAATTATTTCTTTTTTAAAAGAACCAGTATTTCTGAAGGACTGTGAAGGTAAGCAGCCCTTCTATTTTCCAGTGAAGGTAGTATCATAAATACTATACAATACATGACAAAGTAAAGAGCAGATGACCCCATGTGCCTGAAAGTTGAAGGCAGTATTAAATTCAGTCATGCAAATGATTCACAAAAATCCACTTTTTTTAAATAAAAAGGTTGTCAAATATTCAAATGCTTGTCTTTAATTCTATTAATGTATCTACTTGACAGCTAGACAATGGTTATGGACAAAGCCCTGGAAATAGAGCTCCCAGTTTTGCTCTGAGCTAGCTGTGTAATTTGGGGCAAATCACTTAAACTTTCTTGACTTCCGCTATCTCATCCAGAAGATAATGCCACTAAGCCATATTACACTGTACCTAGCCCTGGCTCATGTGGCTCATTGGGTTGTAGCACTGCCCCGTAAACTGAAGGGTTACTGGTTCGGTCCCTGGCAGGGCACATAACTAGGCTGCAGGTTCCATCCTGGCTGGGTCCCTGATCAAGCAGTTTGTGGGAGGCAACCGACCAATGTTTCTCTGTCACACAGATGTCTCTCTCTCTCAAAGCAATGAAAAAAATGTCCTCGGATTAGGATTAAAATTTTTTTTTAATTTTTTAATATATTATACCTAAATACCCTTCCACCTATGAGTTTTTATCAAGTCTATTGATTTAGAGATAAAATATTTAACGCAGCCTATATTTTTAACATTTCTGGCCCTGAGTAGAGAGAACATTGCTGTAATGGTTGTCTTTGGTCACCATTGATTCTGACTCCAAGATCTCGATAAGAACCTACAGCACTGTAGAAACTTAGTAAATGTGTTGAATAAATAAAAATACATAAATTATCTCATTTTATAAAATAATGTATAAAAAGCAATTTAAATAAGTTAATTTACTCATTTAGCAAATATTTTCTGAACAACCATGTGTCAGGCACTAAAGCTAGACAGACACCACGAGTAACAAGACAACATACCTGTCTAGGAAATTCACAGTCTGGTGAGCCGAAGGGCAGAATGGCGTTGGGCGCAAGGCGTGATGCTAAAACTTCTTCATGCCAACTTTGCCTTTCACTTTCCCTTTCCAGTTCCAACACAAACACTTACTAAAAAGCATGAGATCTCAGATGAAAGACTGTTGCTGTGTCTCTGGTCCACATCTTTAGAAATGAATAAATATTGTTTGCAATCATTTGCTGCCTCCCTAGCACAGAGTCTCTTTCACATGTGCGTACACAACCACATGCACACACAAACACGTATGCACACAAACACGCACACACTCTCATGGATTTTCCAGCTGTAATTTGGAATATCCTGTAATTTGTCATGTCTGAAAAATAAGTAGCTTAGTAATAAGTGGGGATTATTATATAATGAAGATTCTGGGTATTGAAAAGAGCATAACAGCTGAGTATAGAAGGTGTTAGCTGTACCTTGTGAAGACTGCTGTCACTACGTGAACATAACAATCAATGTCAGCAGGCTAGCCCAACCAGAGCAGAGCAACAGTGCTGGGGATCTGGAAGGCAGAGTAGACGAGGACCACTGGTGGTGGGTGAATAGAAGCGGTAGAAATTCTCTTCTGATGCCCCCACTTCAATTAGTGAAACAGTAGATAGGCAAGGTCAAAGCTGAGAATGGTTAGAAGGAAGGGGGAAAGGTGTTGCGAGTTTGAGAGGGGAAAAGAGTGATGATAGAATCAACCTGGACTTTTTTGTTCTCAAATAACCTCTGAGATAATATTTTAAAACTATGTCCTCATACATTTTTAAGTTAACATTCAAAATTCTTCATTATGGCTTTTAAAAGTTGCTACAGGTATAATGTTTGGTACATTATAAACATAAATATCTTAAATGAAACCTTTATACTATTTGTTTAAATGTGGTCACCGGAATTACTCAAAATATAATTTATAAAAAGTAAAAAACATGACTCACACAAATGTAAAGTGAACATATGTCCAAGATTTAAGTCATTCGGGAGGAAATGAGCAGAATGGTAAACGACTCAAAGAGTTAGAAGAGAGAAAAAGTGTTCATAGTCTCTAAAAAGACCTATGATCAAATAAGATTGCTAAATTAGATATAAAACTGGTTCATGTCACACAGCAATAAACGTGTAACTTTTGAGCTGTCTTTTCTCATTCACATCTTTACTGGACAAAAATCATTCACATCTCTTTCGGACAAAGTTCATTTGCAATGTTACTGGACAATGAATCTTTGCATGGCTATTAGTCGTCTACAGTTTAGCATCTGCCCTTCAAAGAATTATAAATTGTTTTGTTCAATAGTAAATAGAAAGTGAGGAAACAAACAAGCCTTAGAAAATTAGGTAATTCATGTTTGAGCCTGTGAGGCAGCGCTCCAGTGTGACACTGAAAAGCCACGTGGTTATCCTTTCACCTGTTTGCACATTTCAGATGTTTTATATTTTACCAAAATAGCATCATATTTAGAGATCCAAAATCATTTATCTTAAAAATACATTGACTCTTCTTTAACAGAAACATGTTTTTTGTCTTGACATACAATTCCCATTTATCTTCCCCATATTTTAATTCAATATATTTTTATGTGTGACTATTCTTCAGTTAGTATTTCTACATTTTGAATGAGAAAACAGAGTAATAAATAGCTAAGTTGAATAAAGAATGCAACATCAAATATGGTCACTCATACTGTAGTAAATAACCTCTGAAGCACACAGTCTTCAGTCTGCAGGATTACAATGTTAGATGTTTTCCTGAAAAAAAATTATGACGGGATATTTGCATTCCCTTGTTCATTGCAGCACTATATACAACAGCCAAGATGGGGAAGAAAACTAAATGTCCACTGACAGATGAGTGAAGAAAATGTAATACACACATAAGATGAAATATTTTCAGCTTTAAAAATGAAGGCGAATCTTCCCTATGTGACAATATGGATGAATTCTGAGGACATTATGCTAAGTGAAATAAGTCTGTCACAGAAGGACAAATACTGCATAATTTCACTGATAGGAGGTGTCTAAAATAGTCAAATAGTCTTTGCACATGGAAGCGAAGAATCAATTGTGGTTGCCAAGTGCCAGAGGCAGATATAAAATTTCAGTTATGCAGGATGCGTAAGTTCTAGAGGTCTGCCGTACAACACTGTGCCTGCAGATCACCGTAGTCACTATAACGTGAGTGATCATAGTTGCTGTTGCATTCTTCCCACAACTCAGCTATTTAATACTCTTCTTTCTCATCCAAAACGTAGAAATACCAACTGAAGAACAGTCACACATGTCAATGTATCAAATTAGAATATGGGGAAGATAACTCGACATTTTTAAGTACACTGAAAAATCTGCTAAGACAGTAAATCTCATGTTAAATATTCTTACCACAATAAAATTTTTAAAAATTTATCATGACAAATATTCATAATCTTTTATGCTGAGGGGTCTTGGGCAAAGTACTTAACCTCAGTACTGTGTTCAGTTTCCTTTTCTGCAAAACAGAGTTAATGTTTCTACATCTTAGGACTTTTGCCACAGTGAAATGTGAAGAGAGGGAAAATACTCAAATAATGCCTGATTCAGAGTAACCACCTGATAGTTATTATTCTTTTCATCTGCTTTGAATTATGTTTTTAAGTATAATGAATTAACATACAGTTAAATACACAGTTTTCTACATATTCCTTGCATTTCTACTTTTCCTTTTGTGACTTGAGTGTTTCTTTGGATATTTTTTATTGAAGTGTTCATCTTTGTTCTTATTGATTCATAGGAGTGATTTATATTTTAAGGATAATAATCCTATATATGAAATACATTTGGCAAGTAATTTTGAAGTTTGTCAGTTGAGTCTTAACTTAGTATTTTCTGATGTTTTAACAGATTCTTCAACTTTGTATTATAAAAATTTACCAACACACAGAAAAGTTGGAAGGATTGTATATGAAATGCACATTTACCAAGTAACTATTTAACTATATTTTAACAACTTATCACATTTTCTTTATCTCTTTTTTTCTGCTGAAACATTTCAAAATATGTTGCAGACATCATATCAGTCCACATTTGCATGCGTTAGCATGCATCTCCTAAGAACTTAGACATTCTCATATATGTCCACAAACATCATCACCCCCTCAAATATCACCCACACCCCACTGCAGAAAAGGTTTCAGTTGTCTCATTAAAATTCTGTAAATAAATAAATAAATAGGCCTGTCTGAGTCTTCAAAATCAAAGGAGCTTTTTCAGTAACTAAGTTTTTCACTCCTGTAAAATTTCTACTGAGCCTGTAAGAATCTGGAGAAATCATAAGTAAAAATCCGATTTCACTGTTGCCTGAAGTGATCTTTGCACCAGAGCTGCCGGAAGGGCCAGCAGGTCCCTGGCATTCTCCCTGAGCCGTGGGAAGCCCAAGTCACCCTTGATCATCCTTGTGTCTCTCTTTTCCAAATATTCCTCATAAAGTAATTCAGATGAGAACAACTTTAAACAGAAGACACCTGGGAGCACTTGTGGAAGTTGTTAGCCCCACATAAGCATGAGTAAACAGACCAAATAACAGCTTGAAATATTTAGTTTAACCGTCCAAGAATCTACCGGATGTGTGAGTCATTTGTCTTGTAATTACCTCCCATCTCCTAGGCACAGATTTATCCTGCTTCAGACATTCCCTGGCAGAGCAGCCTAGTTTTCAACACAACCCCGTGCAGTCAAAAAAAAAAAAAAAAAAAGTAAAACAAAACAAAAACAAAAATCCCGAAGGCATAATGTTCCCAAAATTTTTGTGCAACCACATATGTAAAAAAGACAAAATTATATATTTTTCCAACCATTTTATCTCTACTCAGGCTTCCATAAGAAGAGGAAAATTTTGTCATGGAAATCAAATGATGCCAGAGAGAGGTTATAAAGTGTGTGCTTATTTGAACTCTCTTACTAATGTGACTATTAAAATTTGAGAGGAATTCAAATACTTTACTTTTAAATTTGACTTAGCTGAGGCTGGAAGGCATTAAAGACTGCAGAGCTCAGCACCTGTTTGGTGACATTTAATGAAAAGCAGAAGCATCTCTCTTTAGCTGTGAACGCAAACAATTTTAAATTATTACCAGTAAAGAGGCCTGAAACCCATTATAAAAAGTGTGGGTTTTGTGTTCTGGAATTTATATCGTCCGCAGCTCCTTGGAAGCAGGAACTTTGGCTGCATCAGCAGAGGGGGAAGTAGGCATCCACAATGACCTTGCACCCACCAAAGCACACAGGAGAGCCCAATCCAGCCGCCCCACGCACAAAAATACAACCAAAGGCATAGGTGTGTGTTTCCTCCTTTGCTCAGTTGCTCTCCTTTCTTGCATTTAAGAGTCCTATTCTATTCCAACATACGGATGTTATTTCTCCACATCTTGCTGATTCATCACATACACAAAAAGGCACCCAATAATGAAAGTACTAACTAAGTTTATGGTTATTTAGAATTTATAGGATCCCTTTCTGCGAACTGCCTATTAATGCCTGAATGTATTAACATGGCATGCAATAGATACGCAATAGACTTCTGTTAAATCAATTTTCTCATTTCTCAGTATTTTCACAGTGACCCTTTAAAAGAATATGGAGAAGTAATACACACATTTAACAGGTAATAAAAGTAGGGCTTAAACAAATTTTGTGACTTTCTTGAGGTCATACAAGAAAATGATGTTAGGTCTGTCTCTGTAGCCAAGTGACAAAATTAAGACTATTACCAAAAATCTCTGATAATATGGTGTTTGTGCTGCCATGACTCATTCGGTTCCTGAGCACTTTAATTCTTACTTTTCGTGAGTGGCAAGTCTCTGATATTTCTACCCTGAGCCCCATCCACCTCTAAGGAGGGCAGTCTGAAAGGGAGGACTGAAGGAAAATGTAGGAATTGATAAACTCTTTGCTGTGGTTGAGTTAAATCCCTGCTAAACAGAGAAGGCAGACTTCAACATCCACCACTATGCAAAAAGGGGGGAGAACTGGGTGTTTCTGGGAGCAGAGGATTGAGGAAATGGAAGTCACACCGCTGAGTCTCAAAGAGACATCGCTATGCCCCAAAACACTGCATTTCTGTTACTCAACTAAAGTCAGAGGTCTGGAAAGATAATCTTTGACATTTGCAGTCAAAGTACCAAGCCTGTTAAAAACCTCAGGAATCATGAAGAGCTTAACATTGCTCAATTCAGCATGAGATGCCTTGTCCCCCTCACTTCTGCTGCCAGTTAAAAATGCCTGTTTTGTTCCTCCCTCTGATTCTCAATCTCGTGTTCCTCCTCACACATCCCAAACCAGGACAGCAAGAGGAGATGGGATTCATGGGTCGTGTTATCAAGAATTAAAGAAACTGGACACCTTGAGAGATTGTGTCCACACTATGTCACTCACCAGCTATTGTTTCCTCAACTTGAAGGTAATTTAAAACATAGCAGGACTGCCATTAATAGTAAAAGCTAGCATTTTGCTCAGTAAGTCCTGCCTGAGTGTTTTACCTGCATACCAATTTATTCCTCACCTCTTTCCTATTAGACTTTATTCCTTTTTGCAGAAAAGACATTTCAGGGCACACAGTTAACATGTGGTAGAGCTAAATTTTGCACCTAATCTTTCTGATATCAGACTAAGTAGGGCCCTTAACTACTATATTATATTGCTTTTATTGAAATAAATTGGGGCTGTCTAAAAGTTAAAATAAATGAAAAGAAAGAGGGAGAATAGAAAAGAAATGCATGAAGAGACGGCATCCACATTCTTTTAAAAAGGCAAATTCCTTTCCCATGTGAAATATGCAGATAACATTTCCTGCCACACACACGAGATGTCACTGTCAGTGACGTCAGTGACACAGTTTCCACACTACACGCACGTCCACCCCAGCAGCTGGTGTGGCTCAGTGAATTGAGCACCAGCCTGCTAACCAAAGGATGGCTGGTTCAATTCCCAGTCAGGACACACGCTTGGGTTGCAGGCCAAGTCCCCAGTAGAGGGTGCGCAAGAGGCAAATACACATTGGTGTTTCTTTCCTTCTTTCTCCTTCCCTTCCCCTCTCTGAAAATAAATAAATAAAATATTTTTAAAAAAATATTGCAGGTAGCCTTAATAAGCACTTTAGAGAGGTATAAATTTACTTGTTGTATTGTTTTTTTGAAGTTAATATTTGTTGACTATTTTGTGACACAAGTCAAGTCTATTTTAAAATGCTTTACTCAATATCCTTACTGGAGAGCCTTTTAAAAAAGAAATTGTAAAACCAACAAACTAGATTGAATCAGATTCATAGATACAGAGAACAAATTGCTGGTTGCCCCAAGGAAGTGGGGAAGGGAGGTTGGGGAACTGGGTGAAAAAGGTGAAGAGATTGAGAAGCACAGTTTGGTAGTTACAAAAAAGTCATGGGGATATACAGTACAGCATAGGAAATACAGTCAATAATATTGTAGAGACTATGTATAGTGCCAATAACTACGTATAGTGCCATGGAAATATTGGAGGAACACTCCATAAAGTATGTGTTTGTCTAACCACTATGTTGTACACCTGAAGCTAATACAAAATAATATTAATGTAAACTGTAGTTGAAAAAAATTAAAGTAAATAAATTATATATCTATATGTTTAAGTACAGTCCATGAAAACACTGGGAAAGTAATAAGGACATCATCAGCATAAAACCCTTTGAAAGCCAATTCTTTGTCTGATATGTACCTTTAATGTTCCCCAGGTGAGGAGCTGCCTGAGGAGGTAAATAACAAACTTCCCTTCTGCACAAGGGCCTTGACTATGCCTCATTTCTGTCTCTTAAAATAATAGAAATAATACTGACACTTTTTTTCCATCTTGCATCTACCAAGATCTACACTAGTCGTAAAAAATAATAAGTACCTTACTAGTCTTAATAATAAAAATTCTCGAAGTTACAAATTCACTTTTCATGCGTAACTTCCACAGAAGCAAAAGGCAGGGAAGATGATGGTCACAGCAAGACTGCAGTTCAGTTATGCCTGAGTTTGCCCCTCCCGTGCTCACACGAGCACACACGCAGAGATACCATCTAAGGAACTTTTTTTTCTTTATTTTTACTGCTGACACTATTACAGATGTCCCTGTTTCCACCCCCTGCTGGCCTTCACTGCCCTAAGCACTCTTGACTTGTCCATCATCAGTACATAGTGAACATATTCTGACAAGATCAAGGAAAAGTTTTTCTTCCAATAGGAATGAAATTAACACCAGGTACACTAAAAGGCACTTAACATTTATCTTAGAATGTGCTAGGACAAAAACAAAGAGAAACAGCTTTGCTGTGGGCAGGATACAGAGAGTTAAATAAAGCCAGTCTGGTAGACCCTTTTCCCATAATTTAAGGTATAATTCAGAACTTTATTTTATATACAAATAAAGACTAGTGAAATGTTGAATGCTTGTCTTCTATGGAGCACCAATATCAATTAGCTGTCCTTTCCAAATTCCTGTACTCAAAACCTGGATTGCTTTCCACAGGAACTCCATTAATTGGGGGGGAACCTTTCTGAAATTTGTTCCTTCTCCAAGTTCTTGTTTCTCCCTTTAGAAATGGATATGGCATATTTCCCTAATTTGGAGTAATATAATTTCATAGCAGAATATTTATTTTACAAATTATTTTGAGCTATCATTTTTTAAAAATCTAAAAACTACCCACAAGTTTTAAGTCTATGTATTCATTACAGGTCAAAAGTCAGCTGGAGTAGTGTGCTCATGATTGTTATTACTTGGAAGTACAAAAAGATAGAACAAGACAGTCATCAAATGTGTAGAGTAACATTTTCATTGGAAAATAGGGGCAATATAAAAATCGGAAAAATATGTTTAAAGAAAGGACTCCAATATGTTAATCATAGCTGCTTCTAAGTGTGTAGGGTTGTGATTTTTTTTTCTTCTTCGTTGTACCTCTATACTTTATGGGACTTAATAAGTTTGAAGTACCTGCAGTAAGGCCTATGTTTTAAAATTCCCAAATCAAAAATAAGGAAGCTCAGATGTTGTTGGCTGGGGCAGTAGTAAGGCGAGTTTCTGCCATACGTTTTTCACTTGACTCTTCGGTGGGTCAGGCAGCCTTCATGGAGAACAATGCAGGCGGTTTTGCCTACATGATATAATAATACTTGAATTAAAATACTTTCATGTGTTCGAACCCTAAGGTTCAAAGTAATTAATCCCTCTAGACCCAGGTGTTTTTGTTTCTCAGGGGTTTACAAAACTCCCTGAAATGGGTATTATTAACCTAATGCAGAAAGCACATAGATTGAAGATTTATATATTTGCATACATTAAACCTACCAGTCATTAATCCAGAGGTGACCTTTGTCAGCGGGCAGATGTTTTCTAAGTCTCTGAACACAAAAAGAGGAGACAGTATATTTGAACGGCTCCCTCCTCCAGCATTTTGCAATCCACCAGACAGAACTTCCACATACAATGAGGCGGCCCCGGGCTGTATTCTCTGTTCTGTGTGGACAGTGACGGAGTACTCTTGTGAGATTTAACCTCTACCTTTGTTTGCCTGGAGGCCATGCAAATGAAATGCTTTCACAAAATAAGAAAAATAACTTTCCATCTACATTACAATATAAACATTTTCTCCTATACTGAATGTAGTTGAGCCATAAAACTGCTTTGTAGCATGGGTGGTCCAAATATAAGAACATATACAAAGAAGATGGAATTTATTCTGGAAAATATCATTTCCCAGCCTGGCAAAGTACCTCAAAAGTTAGCTGTTTATTGCAAAAATGATAAATTATATTGGTTTTTTATGTATTGATTTTGAAAGGGAGAGGGGGAAGGAGGAAGAAAAACATTGATTTGTTGTTCTACTTATTTAAGCATTCATTCATTGATTCTTGCATGTGCCCAGACTGAGGATCACACCCGAAGCCTTGGTGTATTGGAACAATGCTCTAGCCATCTGAGCTACCCAGCCAGGGCTATATTGTTTTGTTTTGCTTTCTTATCTTTTAACAATTGTTTTTGCCTTACTAAACATGAATTAGTTCCTTCATGTGCATGTATAACATTTTTATATTTTGTTACCTGGAGCTAAGCTTCGGGGACTTATAAGGGTTAGCATTTATGAATCTGATTAAGATATCATTATGCAATATTATTTATATGCATGTATAGCAAAAGTCCCAGGGGTCCTGCAGTGATAACAAAGTCTTCAAATTCACCTCCTCCCCGCTCCAGAGTTCTTGCAGTGAAACTCAGGTGCTCAAGTCTGATTGCAAGGATGAACCCAGGACAACAGACAGCAGAACTCATGCAGAGACTGTCTTCGCATTCATCCCACTGTTGTTACTGAGTGCCTACTATGTACCAGGCACTGCTCCAGGGTCTCTGGGTAGCATGAGGAGCACAAGAGACAAGACCTCCACTTTCAAAGAGTTTATAATCTAATGAGGACTCACTAAACATATATATTTAAAATTTTAAGACTGCATTAAATATTTCAAAGATGAAGAATCAGAACAATATGAGAGACTCTAACTAGAGGTATAGCTGAAACCAGAAGGAAAAAGTTTTGGTAAGGAAGGAGAAAGTTTTTCTCGGTACTCAGAGGGTCAGGAAATTAAACTCATAGAATTAACAGGAAAAAAGCATACATATTTATTTAACCTAAGTTTTACCGATACAGAAGCCATCTGAAGGAAATAAGGACCCAAAGAAAGAGACCTGAGTACTCTTACACTAGGTTTAATGAGGAGTGGGCAGTTGTGTCAAATATGATAGGTTAGAAACTATGAATTAAGCATAGTAAACTGGGGAAACTTAGCAAGACCCGTTTTGTTAGGATTCTTCTTGGAGGCCCTTTGTGTTAGGAGATAAGAATGCTCCTTTCCTCCAGTTAGAGGGAGGGCACTCCTCATACAACGTAAGGGTTTTATGACCTGTTTCATGGGAAATAGGAGGAGGAAAGATCAGAGTGATCTTTCTGCTTTTGCCATTTCCTCAGACTCCTTCAGCTTAAAATACTCAATATGCCCAGGTGCCATATTTTGGGGTAGTGTGTCTAAAATCCATCACTGTACACGTGAAGACCTGAGGGAAAGAATTCCCAAGAAGGGGAAAAGCAGGTGCAAATAGCCTATAGAAAAAGAAATGTGTGGGTTTCATAAGCAGTGGAACACAGCAACGGAATAGAAGGAGTAGGAGGTAATGGCAGACATAGGCCAGGCTACAAAGAGCTTGGAAGGAATTGGTGCCATATTTGATTTTTTTGTCAGTGGGAAATCTATTCAAAATGCTTCTACCATTTATTTCTTTGCTTCTGAGACTCCAGGTAATCTATGTTCAAGAAGGGCATCTTTTTCATAAACATGTTTTGGGCTGGTCCCTTAGCCACACTTACCCCCAACAAGCCACAGCAGCCACTTGGAGTTTTAATCTGTGTTTCAAGCCATTTTTATTTTCTTTCTCAAAGGTTTTTATTTATTTATTTTTAGAGAGAGGGGAGGGGAAGGAAAAAAGAAATAGAGAAACATCAAAGTGAGAGAGAAACATTGACTGGTTGCTTCTCACGTGCTTCTAGGGGGCCTCGGTTGCAACACAGGCATGTGCCCTGACCAGGAATGGAACCTGTGACCTTTCAGTTTGTGAGACAATACTCAACACACTGAGCCACACCAGTCAGGGCTTGAGCTTTATTTATTTATTTATTTATTTTTATTTTTTTTAAGATTTTATTTATTTACTTTTTAGAGAGGGAAGGGAGGGAGAAAGAGAAAGAGAGAGAGAGAGAGAGGGAGAGGGGGAGAGAGAGAGAGAAACATCAATGTGCGGTTGCTGGGGGCCATGGCCTGTAACCCAGGTATGTGCCCTGACTAAGAATCGAACCTGCGATGCTTTGGTTCGCAGCCTGCACTCAATCCACTGAGCTACACCAGCTAGGACGAGCTATTTTTATTTTTAAAAATTATTTTTAAACTATTCACTTTGAAATTCTGGACATATACAAAAGAAGAAAAAATAGTACAATAAGCCCCAAATTTCAACAACGATCAAGTTATTTTTAAGTACACAAGCGATTCAAAGAAGGCAGTTAAAATTCTACTACTTAGAGACAGCCACCAAAAACCACAGCACAATGCTACACCTCCTTCCGGGTTTACACACACACATAGCGTGGTTTTTCTTGCATGTTTGTCTGTCTTTGTTTTTGCTCGTCAAGGTGAGTTTATGCTATTTTGCAAGCTTAGGCAACCTTTAAGCCATTTCTTCTCTCCTCTACGCCTTCTCATGGAATTCTCCATTTCACCTGACCTCACGACACATTTATTTTGACATTCCCAATGTTTATTCATCCTTTTTACATGTCCAACATAGCAGAACTACATTATGTTAAGGATAATTTCCAATAAAAGCCATTTTATTAAAAGAAAAAAAAGAATAATTTCTATACCTATAAACCACCTACACAGTTGGAAATTGCAGGTCAGCACAGTGCTTCAGAATGTTGATTCTGGGTGAGACAGAAAATGACTAATCTCTCTGTGGCTCAATTTTATTGTTAGTAAAAAGAAGAAACAATAGTTTCTACCTCCTAGTGTTGTGGATAATGTAAAGCAGTGTACTTATGGAGACTGTCACTGTTAAAAAACAAAACTGAGCCTAGAAAACCTGAAGATCTAATTGACTTTATTAAGCAATTTATGAATCTGGAAGTCGTCCCATCTGACGCCTAGAAGGGCTCTCTCTCTCTCCAAAAGGCTGCACAAAATGGAAGGTTTTATAGGAAGAAGGCTGGGGCAAGAAAAGATTATTTTTAGACCAGTACATGTTTGGGGGGTCAGGGAATGGAGTTTTATTATCTAGATTGCCTCTTTCTATGGGGGATGAGAGGATCCATGTATCAGACCCCTTCAGTGGTGTTTCTCAGAAAATTCCAGGCTTTTTGATTAAGATTGCATTTCTGGGAGAAGTCGAAACATCTATGAGATTAGATATTAAATTTAGGTTTGGTATCATGGGATTTAGCATAAGTGATGCCATTTTGGGTCTATGGTCTTCTCTTTAACATCATATGTCATAAGCTCAATAAATGGTTGCTATTTTTATTATTAAAATATCTGTTATTAGTGAGCTAAGCTGTTCCATCAAATGATAAAATATCAAGGATGTTGATTTAACTTCCCCAAAAGCTGTATGCGTCACCTGCAGAAAGTCATTGTCTTAAAGCTATATAACTCAGAAAGCACATTTGCTTTCATTAGTTGAAGTTAAGCCAGAATGTCATGTTGGCATTGTTATTTATCAATCTGCACATCATATGTAATATTGTACTTAAGTAGGTCTTGGTCTGTGTTCAAGAGAGGATGACTAGTATTGGATCAACGTTCTCTCCCAGGTGGGAGAAAGAAAAAACATTTGTATTGGAATAAAAAACTTATTACCTTTCATTAATCAATAGTGGTGGGCAAATGAGAACAGGGAGAATACAAACCTTCACAACAACCTGAGAGAGAATTTATCTGGGCTAGCCCCGCAATTACCTGTGCTTCATTTCTAACCTGTAGGTAGCACTGAAAAAGCATGAAGAGTACAGGAATATGGTCTCCAAAAGAGTAGAGAGGAAAAAGCCATTTCCTTAATAAGTCTACTTTAAAATTTTCCTTCCAACCAATTTTACTGATAAAAATCCTCCTGCATTAGATTAAAAAAAAACACACATACTAAAAAGAAATCAGAAATAGAGCAGAGATTCAGCAGAAAACAAAGTGAAAAGGTTTATCGCTTTTGTCAATTTTATTTTTAAGGTGAGATTTTAAGAAAATTACACTCTATTGTCCTTTACTACAATCAGGAGGAAACATTGATATGTTAACTACCCTCTTTGCTTCTCATGCTGAGGTGTCATTAGCAAAGTATTTTCAAAATACAAAGTTGTTTTCATGATATACTCATTCCAGCTGTATGATTTCCTTAAATGCATTTAGCTTTGCATGGCTTTAATGTTCCTTTTCACCAGGAGCAATCATGTTGTGTGGTCATTAAATTTACAAAACAGATTTTCCTAAAAGTAAACAAATGAAGATCCTATTGAAATTCCTTAACACTGAACCCCTCTCTTTTTAAGCTTACCTTTTGTCTCACTCCCTCCACTTCTTTCTTTCTTTACATCTTCCCATTTTCCCTTTCACTTTCTACTTTATCCTTTTCCTTTTCAAATGACTAGATTACCATAAACATTTTTTCCTTCACACACACACACACACACACACACACACACACACATGCACTCACGCACACATCATTCACCCAACCGCATCTGCTACTGATTGGCTTCTTGCAAAAGGACAAAGGACAAAGGGTCAGTTAGAGGAGCCATCCTTCAGCTTGTGCGTAGAGATCTGCCAGACTAGCTGAAATAGGCAAAAGTAACTGTCATTACAACTCTGCAGACAATTAAATAATTGGATCCATATGTGTTGTCTTACAGGCTTTTAAAAAGAAGTTAACTTCAATGTGGAATTCTGATTTCTGTAAGAAAGGACACACAACTATTAGTCTAGTTTACTTCCTGGCCAGTTAGTATACCAATCTTTTATGAAGACTTGTGCTTATGTTATAGCATAGATTTTGGTGCTTGTGTAACAGAGTAATTGGATGTTTAAAGCTATTCACCAGAAAATAGTACTTAAGTTAAAAATCAAATTTCTGTAAGTATATACATAGATACATAAAAACATATTCTCTCTCTATATCCCTATAACCATTATATTTCTGGAAAAGAGCATTTGATTGGAAGTTCAGCAGAGTCAGTAATCCAATGGCTTGTCCATGTGAAAGACAAAAGCATGAATAAAATTTAAAAGTCACTGTAAATCTTAAAGAAGACTCCACACAGGGATGTCCAACTCGTGGCCTGTGGGCCGCATGCGGCCCAGGATGACTATAAATGCAGCCCAACACAAAATCGTAAATTTACTTAAAACATTATGAGATTTTTTTTTCATTAGTGTTTGTGTATTTAATGTGTGGCCCAAGACAACTCTTCTTCCAGTAAGGCCCAGAGGTGCCCTGGTAACATATGATAAGGATTGTTTCTTTCTGCCCCTGGGGAAGGTAGCTAGCAACTCAGCACAGGAACTCTAGGGTCTCTCTGACTGGGTTCAAAGCCTAGGTCTGTTTACCAGCTATGCAATCTTGGAAAACTATCTTATTTCTCTATATCTAAGTTGCCTAACTTGTAAAACAGGCATAAGAGGGTTGTTATAAGGATTAAATTAGTTAACTCAAGTGAAGTTCTTTTTTTAAATAATTAGGCATTTTATTTGTTTGTTTTAATATGCTCATCTGAGGATATGTTTATTGTTTTTTAAAAATAGAGGAAGGAAGAGAGAGAGAGAAACATCTATGTAAGAGAGAAATACTGATCTATTGCCCCCTGTGTATGCCCCAACCAGGGATCGAACCCACAACCTTTTAGTGTACAGGATGACACTCCAACTAACTGAGCCTCTCTGTCAGGGCTCAAGTAAAGCTCTTACAATAATACTTGCAATACAGCAGGTGACTCAGAGAGAATCTTCCATATTAAAGTTGCTTCTAACAAAAACCATTACTGGTGCACATTTGTTCTATTACTAACTTGCTTTGGCTTTCAACAAGCCATTTAATGGCAGTTTCTCTTTTGTATAAAGGAAACAGATTGGACTTCATTTCTAACATTGCATTTGGGTATTTCTAGGAACTTTATTGTATTTCAATAGCACATAAGCTCGTTTAAACATTGTGTGTGATAAGGGCTTAACAGTCACAGTAGCTGAATAATTGATCTCAAACATTTCTAGTCCAGGTGACAAATTTGGGGACTGCAAAGGTAACAATATAATAATAAGTAATAATAAAATACCCCTTCCAGCCAGGTCAAGAAGCTGACAGAGAACCACATCCAACATTCTTATTAAATATCCCATGGGAGTGCCCACTACAGAGAGAATTGGAAATTGTTCTTGACTAGTTATCAGGAAAATAGGCAAAGTACAGCAATGTTAGGCAACTGGACTAAGCATCCTGGGATAACACTAATTGGACTGCATTCTCTGGGAAAGAGAAATGATGTTTTGCAGGATGTTACTAGGGAGTGAAGTAAGGGTCAGTGCTGAAAGGATGAAATGCTTGGAAATTGATCAACAAAGTTTTCTGTACTTTGTCAACCACATACCAATTAGCATGCTACCACCCTAGAGTTCTGTTTGAGATATAGACGCTTTGGGCTTATATTTTTCCTCCTCATAACATGCAACAAAACCCTTGCAAACATTAAGTGTTTTCATCTCATGTGTATTAAATGAGTTAATGAAACCTCTTAAATTTTCAACCAAAGGAAATTGAAGTAGAGCCAAAAGTTAGAGTTTTGGAGGACTTAAGAACCTGTCATTTAAAGACTAAATACCTCATATTTTAAATGAAGGCTCTGATAAAAATAAGTTGAGCAAATCCATATGACTTAGAGACAGGAGCCAGGATGAAAAATTCAAGTTTCCTGACTCCTAGGTCATGTTATTTCCATTAGACCAAACTACCTTCGTTTTTAGTGACAGACAAAATCATCACGAGCCAAATACCAGATTTCTATTTTTTTTTAGATTTCTAGTCTTTTAGCTTAATTTTAAACTCTAGACTATTCAAGTTTTGTAGGTCAAAAATGCTTTAAAATTCCATGAATTTCAGTCTTAAATACATCCTTAAAGAGTTCCTACACAAGGTTTACTAGCAGTTTTATATCATATATAATTCATCCAGTATACCATAATTATTGGCCAGGAGTCATTCAAATTTATTATGAAAATTCCTGAGATTTTTTAATAAACAATAATAAGAAGCATGTAAACAAGGTTAAAGGTAGGGGTAGAGAAGATGAACTCAAAATCTTTCACTTATTTTCTTTTTAAAAAATAGTATTACTAAGTGGGACTCTCCTATGTCAGTTGAACAATTTTTACCTAATTTGTTGTTTTTATTTGTCATTGGGGTTTTTTTTAGAGAGAGAGACAGAAACATCAATTTGTTGTTCCACTTATTTATGCATTCACTGGTTCATTCTTTTATGTGCCCTGACCAGGATGGAACCCAAAACCTTGGTGTATCAGGACAATGCTCTAACTGAGCTAAATGCCCAGGGCCCTATATTGTTCTTCACTGGAAAAATATGTAGCCCTGGTCAGGTAGCAGTTGTCTGGAGCATCATCCAGATACACTAGGGTCATGAGTTCCATCCTGAGTCAGGACACATGCAGGAATCAACCAATGAATGCATAGATGGGTGAAGTTGACAAATCAATGTCTCTCTCTCTCTCTTCCCTCCCCCTTTCATCTCTCTCTAAAAATAAGTAAATAAAAATTTAAATTTAAATAAATAAATATATATATCACCAATATCCCTTTTAATCAATAACAAAAGCCTTCTTGCTCTGGCTGGTGTGGCTCAGTGGACTGAGCACCAGCCTGCTAACCAAAAGGTAACCAGTGCAATTCCCAGTTAGGGCACATGCCTGGATTGCGGGCTAGGTCCCCAGTTTGGGGAATGCAAGAGGCAACAAACTGATGTATCTCTCACATATCAACATTTCTCTCCCTCTCTTTCTCCTTCCCTTCCTCTCTCTCCAAAAATAAATAAATTTTTAAGAACATCTTCTTGATGTCATCTGATCAATTGCCAATCACTTTAATGCAGGGTAAGAATCACCACAATGTAGGGGGGTATTTAAATGTTCCACATATGCTGTTACCTGTGTTATGTTTGTGCTTCATATGAATAAGAGTCTGCTACTCTCACGATCATGTTATTTTTTCAGGTCTGCCAGGCATATGAAGGTTAAGGAGACATTCATACTCTCAAAAGTGAATGCCTTTTTTGGAGTTATGGTTTTTTGTGAAAATACATATTTTGGCTCAGATATTATCTTGATGCAGCATTTATAATCAGTAATGTTTTTTTCAGTCAGCACATGTTCCCAAGAAGATCCTGGGAAAATTTTTGAATGAGCATTGTACTGAGTAAATGCTTTACCACATTCAACATTCTAATTTTATACATTTGATATCTCCAACATGTCTAAGTCACCATTTCCTCTAAGCAGGAAGAATGTCAATCTGATCGTGTATTTTCAAAACCAATAATTTTTTATTTATATAATTCTGGTTGTTAGTTTCCTCATTGGTGTTAATTTGGGACCAAAGAATGGCAGTAGGTTGTTCAGGGAGCCCTAAGGGAGCCAGTGTAGGGAATGAAAACTAAAAAGCATGGCATTGATCTAGACTTAGAAGTGAGCAAAATAAAGCCAAGGATCAAAAGAAAAATTATGATGAATGTACCAAAATTAAAGGTCAATGAATGAATTTGTTTTAAATTCAAAAAGAGTCAGAAAGCAAAAATGCAAGAAATGGGAAGTCAGAAGAAAATAAGGCCTCAGGCAGATAAGTGAGGTCAAAGCAAGGTACTGGGAAGGGGTAGTCAGTACCATCCAACCAATTAGGAATCAAATAGGAAATATTCTTGGGAAGACAAACTCTAAATTAAGCTATGCTATATCTCCACTAGATTAGTTTTAAATGTTTCCATCTGTGGGCAGGACATAATCCCACCACAAAGAGAGACAGAAAGCAAGAGTAGCCCTGGCTGGTGTAGCTCAATGGATTGAGCGCGGGCTGCGAACCAGGCATCGCAGGTTCAATTCCCAGTCAGGGCACATGCCTGGGTTGCGGGCCATGTCCCCCGGCAACCGCACACTGGTGTTTCTCTCTCTCTCTCTCTCCCTCCTTTCCCTCTCTGGAAATAAATAAATAAAATCTTAAAAAAAAAAAAAAGAAAGCAAGAGTAGACTCTGATAATACTAAGATCTACTTCCTGTACTAGGATTATTCAACAGTGTTAGATCATGAAGACATGGCAATGAAGAAAACATAGAATTTCCTATCCTCACAGAGTTTACATTCTATAGGGGTAGGTAAACTTAAAGAGCAATTCAGTTTCTATCCTAATCTGGATGAAGTTTCATAAACCACTATCCTTGTATTTGCTCTAATTCCTGAATTTACTCATTTTTCTTAACCTTTTCCAGGTAAATATTTTTCACATATTCCTTCACTTTATCCAATAATCACTTCTGGTGCCACACTGGCTTTAAGTTTTCACCCATTCATTTTTAAATATCTCATGATTTCCATATTTAATTCAATATGAATTCAGTATTTCTAGGCTTTGGAAAAAACATTATAATGAGCCCTGGCTTGCATAGCTCAGTAGATTGAGCATGGGCTGTGAACCAAAGCATCGCAGGTTCGATTCCCAGTCAGGGCACATGCCTGGGTTGCAGGCCATGACACCCAGTAACCTCACATTGGTGTTTCTCTCTCTCTCTCTTTCTCCCTCCCTTCCCTCTCTAAAAATAAATAAATAAAATCTTTTTTTTTTAAACATCATAATGAGAAAGGGCAAGTCTCTCCATTCAAGGAGTTTTTATTTCTGCATGAGTCCATATGTCCTCAAGAAACTGGCAGACCAGGATGAATGTACTATAGCCCACAAGGGAGGAATTAAGTGCTACAGTGATGAAAAGGCCATGATAACACAAGAAATTTTACAGACCTCCAAAACAGAATTGAAATCACTGCCAGTTAGCAGGAATGAAGAAAATCCTATAGAGAAAGCCTAGTGAATTTAGTTAAAAATTAAATTAGATAAAATTTAATGAATAAGCATTAAATACAAGAGTAGGGCCTATTTCCTTTTTTGTTTTTGAGATTTTATTTGGACTTCCAATCAAGATGGTGGGATAGGTAAACACAATTTGCATCCTCACACAACAGCATCAAAATTACAACTACACTATAGAACAACCATTAGTCAGAGCCATCAGAAATCGAGTTGAATGGAAGTCTGACAACGGAATTAAAGAATCCACATCCACGGGTGGAAGCAAGGGAGGGAGGTGGGTTTGGCTGGGGTGGAGGGGAGTGGTGGAGGATAAACACAGACAACTGTAATTGAACAACAATAAAATAATTTTTTTAAGATTTTATTTATTTATTTTTTAGAGAGGGAAGGGAGGGAGAAAGAGAGAGAGAGAGAAACATCAATGTGCAGTTGCTAGGGGCCATGGCCTGCAACCCAGGCATGTGCCCTGACTGGCAATCAAACCTGTGATGCTTTGGTTCGCAGCCTGCACTCAATCCACTGAGCTACGCCAGCCAGGGCCAAAATAATCTTTTTTTAAAGAAGAATTCACATCCAATCAGACTAGTAGGAGGGGTGGAGATGCAAAATACACTGATCCTACACTCATGAGTGGTGGACAAAAATTCAGAAGGGATATCTCAGGAGCGAGGAGCCTCACACCAGGATCCCCAACCCAGAAGGATAATCCCTGGAAAAATAAATCCCCATAACTTCTAGGTGCAAAAACCAGTGAGGATTGAGTCAATGGAAAAAACTTCTGGAGCCCCAAGCAGTTCCTCTTAAAGAACCCACACACAGACTTACTTGAACTCACTCCCTCTGAGCTCCAGCACCAGGGTAGCAGCTTGAAAGGCACCAGTGGCATACAGGGAGGAACTGAAGTGTCTGGCAACAAGGTGAGAGCAGGGGGTCAGCTTTCTCCCAGAAAGAAAGACAGAGGCCATTGTCCCTTTTCAGGTCCCACCTCCCACAGAGCCATACAGCCAGCAGGCTCTATGAGACTCCATCAACCTGGCTAACACTGTTTGCCCCAACCTGGAGATGCTCTGAGACTCCATCCCACCCAACTTACAGGCCCATCCAAGCTGTTAACAGTAACTTTTCCATATGAAGTGCTGGTCCATAGGATTTATGCTTTACATAAATCCTATGTAAGTAACTTTTCCATAGGATTATGCTTTGCAATTCCTAAATCCTCTCAAAAAAGCAATAGCAGACCTCAGTGAGCCCCCAGCCCCCGTACTTCTTGCTAAGTAGCCCCAAGCAAGGCACTAGCAGCAACCAGCCTAGATTCACAGGTTGGCCTCACCTGGGAACCTCTAAGCCCAGCACGAATAGCAGCCATCTCAGATTGCTTTACAGCTCAGGCAGGGTTGTTCTGGATAGAAAACAGGTGGGGGCTAACATTTGCCTGCACCAGCTGGGAAACTGCATAGCCTGAACACTCAGTGGACACCCAGTGGGCTTCTACACATCAGAGTACCACCACCCTGCCCCTGAACAGCTGATTCTGCACAGAGGGTGGAGGTTAATGGACAGTGGACACTGTCAGTCCTTATAGCTGACTGGCCTAGGTAAATCCTTCCCATTGACTTACCAACATCAACCAAAGTAAACTACAAGAGGAGGGTGTACTCAGCCCACACGGAAGGCGAACCTCAACTTGGGTGATAGGAGAGACTGCACCTCTGGACCCTACCGGACACCTACTATATTAGGCCACAGTACCAAGACACAGAGTCAAAGAAGCTCTACCTACTACATAGTAACAAACACAGGGATGCTGACAAAATAAGGAGACAAAGAAGCATGGCCCAAATGAAAGAACAGACCAAAACTCCAGAAAAATAAATAAAAGGGAGATAAACATTCTATCAGATGCAGAATTCAAAACACTGTCTATAAGTATGCTCAAGGAAATTAGTGAGGACCTCAGCAGCATAAAAAAGATAGTCAGAAATAAAGGATATGCTAATTGAAGTAAAGAACAATTTATAGGGAAACGACAATAGAGTGGGTGAAACTAAGAATCAAATCAATGATTTCGAACATAAGGAAGAAAAAAGCATTCAATCAGAAGAGCAAGAAGACAAAGGAATCCCCCAAAATGAGGATAGTATAAGCAGCCTCTGGAACAACTTCAAGTGGTCCAGCATTTGCATCATAGGGGTACCAGAGGAGAAGAGAAAGAGTAAGAAATTGGAAATCTATTTGAAAAAATAATGAAAGAAAACTTCCCTATTCTGGTGAAGGAAATAAACATGCAAGTCCAGGAAGCACAGAGAGTCCCAAACAAGATAGATGCAAAGAGGCCCACTCTAAGACACATCATTATTAAAATGACAAAGGTGAAAGGTAAAGAGAGAATCTTAAAAGCAGCAAAAGAAAAGCAGTTACTTTCCTACAGGGGAGTTCCCTTAAGACTGTCAGCTGATTTCTCAAAAGAAACTTTGCAGACCAGAAGGGATTGGCAAGAAATATTCAAAGTCATGAAAAGCAGGGACCTACAGCCAAGATTGCTCTACCCAGCAAAGATAGCATTTAGAATGGAAGAGCAGATAAAGAGCTTCCCAGACCAGAAAACACTAAAGGAGTTCATCACTAAACCATTATTATATGAAATGTTCAAGGGACTTATTTAAGAAAAAGAAGATCAAAACTATAAACAATAAAATGGCACCCTGGCTGGTGTAGCTCAGTGGATTGAACGAGAGCCTGTGAAGCAAAGGGTCGTCGGTTCAATTCCCAGTTAGGGCACATGCTTGGGTTGCAGGCCAGGTCCCCAGTTGGGGGCACATGAAGGGCAACACACATTGATATTTCTCTCTCTCTCTTTCTCCTTTCCTTCCCCTCTCTCTAAAAATAAATAAATAAAATCTTTTAAAACTTTTTTTAAAAAATGGCAATAAATATGTATCTATCAACAAATGAATTTAAAAACAAACTATGCAAACAAGAAGAACAGAGACAGAATCATGGATATGGAGGGCGTTTTGATGGTTGCTGGATGGGAGGGGATGTGGGGGAATGGAGGAAGAGGTGAGGGGATTAAGACGTACAAATAGATAGTTACAGAATAGCTGTGGAGATGTAAAGTACAGTATAGGAAATGGAGCAGCCAAAGCATTTATACACGTGACCCATAGACATGAACAGTGGTGTGGGAATTGCCTGAGGGAGTGGAGTGTGCTGGTTGGAGAGGGACAAAAGGGTAAAAATCAGGACAACTATAATAGCATAATCAATAAAATATAATTTAAAAAGTAAATAAAGGTTTCATTTATTTTCAGAGAAAATATAAAGGAGGGAGAAAGAGAGGGAAGCAGAAACATCTATCAGCTGCCCCTCATGTGCCCCTAACTAGGGACCTAGCCCACCACCCAGGCATGTGCCCTGAGCAGGACTCAAACCAGCAACCTTTGGGTTTGTAGGCTGGTACTCAATCCACTGAGCCACACCAGCCATTGTAAGAGTGAAGCCCATTTCTGATTCTTCATTTTTTACCTTATACTTAGAACAGAACCTGGTACATAGCAATAATTTTAAGTGCTCAACAGATATCTGTTGAACTGATCTTGAATGACAACTAGTAGGAGTTCAATTATGTAAAACTGAGACAAAACAGAGCAGTTGTTTGCAAAGAAAAGAAACATAAAGCCTGAGCAAAAACAAGACAAGAGGAGAATGTGGGCAGAGAATAGCCTAATGTGGATGGATTGAAGCGCTCACAGAAAGACCCTATTGGAAAGGTGAACGATTTTATGTGCGGCACACCAGTGTCAGCAGTGTGGTAAAAACTGGAGTTCAACATTGAGGAGATGTATCCCAAGAAGGTGGTAAGGGTGCATAACAATCTTTATTTCAGACATCTGGCTGAATAGTGGCTGAATGAAAATGGGCAAAAGGCGAGAAGTTTTAGGAAAGATCAAAATACAAGTAAGCAAGATTCAGGATGCCAGAAGTCCAAAAGTAAAAGTCAGAAGGTTTGACTCTTTCTTGGGGACTCAGAGAGAGAACGTGTCAGTGCGTCTCTCCTAACTTCTAGTGGTTGCCGGCAACCCTTGCCTCATCACAGCATAACTCCAGGCTCCAGCTCTGTGGTCACGTGGCATTCTCCCTCTGTGTGTCCCTGTATGTCTCTGTGTCTCTTCCCTTATAGCCACAGCAGTCATATTAGAGTTAAAGGCCACGTTAGTCCAGTGTGAACTCGATCTTAACTAATTACATCTGCAAAAAACCTATTTCCAAATACGGTCACACTCTGAGGTTCTAAGTTGGCATTTGGGGGTGACAGTATTCAACCCAGTATAAGTATTTTCCTAACTTATCCTTTTTTTTAAAGATTTATTTATTTATTTTTAGAGGGAAGGGGATGGAGGGAGAAAGAGAGAGAAAAAAACATCAGTGTGAGAGAGAAACGTGGATCAGTTGCCTGTCATACACCACCCCCCATTGGGGGCCAAACCCAAAACCAGGCATGTGCCCTAACCAGAAATCAAACTGGCGACGTTTTGCTTTATGGGACTATGCCCAACCCACTGAGCCACATTGGTGAGGGCTCTTACCCTTATTTTTATAATAGCTTCAATAGGCTATTATTATAAGAACTAGAATTTTGATCTTAAACAGGAGGATAGGAAAACAGTTGGATGTTCAGGTCATAGAATTTAAATTCCATCTATTTCTCTTCCCAATTGTGTTGCCTCTTCAGTGGATAGTTTTCTCATTTAATAAACACAGAATGATGTTCCAAGTGTTTTAAGGAGGATCAAGTGATATAATATATGTAATACATTTAGCATGGTACCTGGCCAGGAGGGACAGCTCTTTCCTCCACAGAGGCTGACCTTTGCTGTAAGTGGGGTGGAAATGAGTGTTTCTGTTCACATAAACAAAGATGATTTATCATTTTCATATAGTTGCAGGCTGGAAGTCTTCTTTGCAGGGCCACTTGCATTGTTTTGATTTACCACTTTGCTACCAAGATTCCTCCATGCCTGGTGGTTCTATACTAACATGAGTGATGTACCACCCTTGTTGACTCACACTCCACAGAAATGCTGGATTGTCCATTATCATCCTTCAACGTTTAGAATTTCAGTTTGTCCATCAACTTTATAACACTTCAGTACTGTATTCCCACAAGCAACTGCTTAAACATAATCATCATCATCTTCCTTAAGCTGTTTTTTTATTCTTTATTTTATCGATTATGCTATTACAGTTGGCCCATTTTCCCCCTTCACTCCCCTCCACCCTGCTCATCCCCTCCCACCCACATTCCCCCCTTTAGTTCATGTCCATTTGTCCTAAGTTCTTTAGTGTCTACATGTCCCATACTATTCTTACCCTCCCCCTGTCTATTTTCTACCTACTGTCTATGCTACTTATTCTCTATATCTTTACCCACTCCCTCCTCCTCCTACTTCCCTGTTGCTAACCCTCCATTTGATGACTTTTTTTTACTGGTCATATTTTTAATCTTCTTTTTCTTAGGTAAGTCCCTTTAACATTTCATATAGTAAGGGCTTGGTGATGATGAACTCCTTTAACTTGGCCTTGTCTGAGAAGCACTTTATTTGCCCTTCCATTCTAAATGAAAGCTTTGCTGGATAGAGCAATCTGGGATGTAGGTCCTTGCCTTTCAGGACTTGGAATACTTCTTGCCAGCCCCTTCTTGCCTGTAAGGTCTCTTTTGAGAAATCAGCTGACAGTCTGATGGGAACTCCTTTGTAGGTTACTGTCTCCTTGTCTCTTGCTGCTTCTAGGATTCTCTCCT
>PVIA01002988.1:0-41537 GCA_004024845.1 Tonatia bakeri | reverse complement strand
TCTTGGGTCCAACCCCTTTGGGACTCTCTGAGCTTCCTGGACTTCCTGAAAGTCTATTTCCCTTGCCAGATTGGGGAAGTTTTCTTTTAATATCTGTTTAAATAAGTTCTCAATTTGTTGCTTTTCCTCTTCCCCTTCTGATACCCCTATAATTCGGATGTTGGAACGTTTAAAGGTGTCCTGGAGGTCCCTAAGCCTCTCCTCATTGTTTTGAATTCTTGTTTCTTCATTCTTTTCTGTTTGGTTGTTCCTTTCTTCCTTCTGGTCCACTCCATTGATTTGAGTCCCAATTTTCTTCCCCTCACTATTGGTTCCCTGTGCATTTTCCTTCATTTCTCTTATCGTAGCCTGCATTTGTTCATCTAATTTATGTCCAAAGTCAACCAATTCTGTGAGCTTCCTGATCACCAGTGCTTTGAACTGTGCATCTGATAGTTCAGCTATCTCTTGGTCACTTAGAAAAATTGGTTCTGGGGCTTTCAAATCTGTTTGAGCCATCTTTTTTATTTTTTTATTTTCCTTTGGTTTGGTTGCGGCTGTTTTGTAAGGGCGGTGGAGCCTTAGGTGATCACCAGGGCGGGGCACCCCAGTCGCTGGGTTGTGACATTATGTGGGGGCGGGGTCTGAGAGGGAACAATGGCGCCTGCTCTACTCTCTCTAGGACTTCCACCCCTCCACTGCCTCCCACAAGTAAATTGGGCCTTTCCGGTGCTGGCTCCCGGGCGAGTGGGCTTGTGCACTTTCTCGGACTCTGTGGGTTTCCCCGAGATGTCTCCTGTGAGGCTGAGAGAGTCTCCCGGCCTCAGCTCCCAGATGGGGCTCTTAAGCTTTGAAACGCGGCAGCACTGCCCGTTTTTGCTTAGTTTGCTCGTGAATGTGTGTCTGCGGACAGCCAGCTGCCTTGAGCCCCTCACTGGGTCTGCTAGTTGCCTCCCGCGCCCAGGGACCGCCACCGGTCCGTCCGCTGCTGTCTGTGCCCTGCGCGCCCGTGCCTGCCAGCCAGCGTTCCTTCCCCCCCCGGGACCCCTTGACCCCTCTCCACAGGCTTCCAACTCCGCCGCTCCTTACCGGTCTGGATGTACTGGAGTCTGACTTCCGTTCAGTTCATTTCCCTCTGTTCTGGTTGTTTTCTTGTTACTCAATTTTTGTTGTCCTTAGTTTTGGTTGCACGAGGAGGCACAATGTGACTGCCTATGCCTCCATCTTGGCCGGAACTGTTCACTGTTTTTTACCACTTTCTATGATTGTTAACCATTTCTTATCTTTAAGAGCTGAAGTATTTACACTACTTGGAAAGGGTCTGCAGTAATCCAAGCTTCTATAGGTAGTAGACTGTGGCGCTAAGATTCAAACCCGTGTCTGCTGTCCGCTTCCAGGCTCCAGGCAGTTAGAAATGAGCAGAGCAAAGACCAAGTTGTTTTTTTTTTTAAAGAACAATTTTAAAATATATACATAAATGTCTTAACTTTCATAAATACATTATTTCACTAAACCTTCAGAACTCTTGTAAATGGAAAACCAAGTATTTTATCTCATTTTTTTAAATGAGCAAGTTGATATTCAAAGTGGTTACATGAGAAATACAGCACTTTGCTGTACCCTGGTCAGTGGAGATGTCATACATGTATCTTCCATAGTACTTGCTTATATTGATTGGCCTTATTCTATTGTTGAACATCTGATGATAAAAGGTGAACATTTTAATCTACATGTACAGTCTTGGCGGTCACTATTTTATCCATAGAGAAAACTTGCTACTATACCTTTGAACAGACTTAAAACCTGACGTTAATTTGTCAAAATCTACATTGGTCTTCTGCTGGTTTGCTTGATTTACCCCTCAACCTGGTTGGCTTGCTGTTTTCCATTGTGCTGCAGAGAAGCTGGTAGAGAAAGGAACAATTTGAAGTACTTTTTGACATTTGTGAAACACTTTAATGAGTCCACACTCTTGTATTCAACTGATTGTATGGATCGATGTCCAAATACATCATGGAAACGCAATACCTTTAACACTATGCTTCCATTTGCCAAACAGGCAAATATTCTTTGGATTTAAAGAATTTCTGTATGCTGTTGCCTGTTGTAAGGTGCATGCATAACTAGTGTCCATGTAAGATAGGTTCAAACCTCTAAGAAAATTTTACGAGCCAATCGAGCCAAACTGACTACAGTTGCTCAGAAGCAGAATTTCAACGGATTGAGAAAATGCTCCAGAAAATGGCAGCTTTACCACTTATTTTATTACACGTTAGAATCAAAGGGAAGACATAAGTGGGTTACATGAAATTTATTGATGATAGATTAGGGAGGCAGAAGAAAGCAAAGCAAGGAAATCTCTGGGACTGGATAAAGAGTAAAACAAACAGATGCATACCTCTTTTATGTGAGCAGTTATAGGACAGCTAACCGTTCACACGATAATAATAACGAAGGATTTGTGGTCTCTGCTCCAGTGGTTGGTTGCGTTTTGAGGGGTCCAGAAAAAAGGAAATTACTTTGATATTCCAAAGTTATGGTAGATACAAAAAGACTTGCGTGAGTGCGCGGCGCGCGCGCACACACACACACACACACACACACACACACACACACCAGACAGGCTCAGTTAAGGCAAAATTGACCTTTGTTAGGAAAAAACACGGGCCTAGGATGTGGCTGTTTTTAGTTACAAAGTTTTAATTTCAAGTCTCTGAGTTTGTAAAGCCACAGTACAGGCCTCCCTTAAGCTTGTCAGGTTTAGTATGTGGGCCCCTTTTTCATTCACAGGAGGCAGGCAGGGAAATTCACAAACTGACTTGTAAGATCAAAACAAATCATGCATTAATTTCAAACCTCAGGAAGCCCAAGGCTGTGTACCAACTACCTAAATCTAGAGAAACCAAATGCAATAAAATTTCTGGTAGCTCACAAAAGCTGCATGTGCTTTAGATCTGGTATTTGGCTCTATGTGCATTTTAAAAGTGTATCTACATGATTTTTTTGGTTTACTTTATACTAAGTATAGTAATTTCCGTTTATAACAGAGAAGGAAGCACTTAAAACAAACAAGAGAGAGAGAGAGAGAGATCTTAGTGCATGTGAGCCAAAGAAAAGGCTAGATGGTTTTTGTGCCTTCTGAATTCGTTGGGGGACCTCTAATTTCTGTGACTGTGATATTGTTAGCCTCGTATTCCACCACATATAAAAATATTGTTAACAGAACACAGATTTCATGAGTTTGTGGTTTGTCTAAGCTTCCTTTTTAAAAATCTTGAACATAATGCAAATAAAAATGATTTCTATTACTTTTTAAATTGCACTTTACGAAATAAAAATAAAAACATTTTTCAGATTTATTTCAGAACACTCTAAACCCCAGGAATGTTTCTTGATAGAGATTAAGCAATTTAGAGATTTAAGATAAATAGGCACCAGCATTGCAGTAGATTTCGTAATGAGAAAGCATTTCAGCACAGGTTTTGCCACAAAACATTTCGGAGTCTTAAGTCAGAGCTTCAGAATTCCTTCTGAAAGGACAAAAGAGAGACTTCCTGTCATTTCCACCGGTTTCTGCATGTGGGACCAATATGGGCAATCCAAAGTTTAAACAGATGCAAATGGTGAGGGGAGGAGGCAAAACCATGCCTAGTTTTACATATTTCTCCAAATCCAGATTGAATTAAGCCAGTCTCTCCTAAAAGCTTCCAGAGCAGACTTCTACTGAAGTTACTGCACACTTGAATGGTTTATTTCACCAATATTTGCTTATGGAAATGAAGGGGAGTGACAGAGGGGAAGGAGGAGGGGAGCGGAGGAGGGGTTTGGGGCTGAGGGAGGCTCTGACCACAGCACAACACACCAGTAACCTTGTCTGATGTGATCATTAACCCTTCTGGAAAAGGCAGCTGGCAGTTCTCTGAGGTTTGTCATTAGAATGTGAGAAGAGCCACACAGATACTGCACAGACTGTTCAAAGAAGTTTGGTTTCCTTTGGGAGCTACTGTTCCTTTATAGTGTAGCAGAAAAATGAGATTTCAACAATTTTTCCTTGTATTTTTAATTTTTATGATGAGTCTTCTTCTTATCAATGGACAGAGACCAGGTAAGACTGACATATTTGTAGCAAGTCACTTGTTTTTGTGCCTGTTTCTCTCCATGTGCCTCTGAGCACAGTTGTGTTTATGTTGAAAATCACTTAGGTGTGCTTGGAGGCACTGGGGGTGTGCAGGATTTCAGAAGTATGCTATCTATCTTGTTAGATCTATTATTTCATTAGTTTTTAAATAGCCAGATATTAAAATGATGGTAAATATTTTACTACGATTTTTCTAATTTTAAAAAACATTGATTCCTTAGCTATTGTAGATATGCTGTCCTAACAAGTAAAAAGGAATGAAAATGTTTAATCCATTCATTACAGAGGTAAACAAAACTTACAGATTTTTAGGTGAAATGCAAAATCCGAAGTAATTTATTAAAACAGCATGTAGCTGGCTAAAATGAGGCAATGTTGACTTAACTAACAGCATAAAATTCATAATGTGTCAAACTGTAGATGAATTCTTAAAATTGGTCAATAGCATTATTTCCAGTTATACATAATTAGGTGTGTCACTTAAAACAAAAAGAAAAGTACAATCTTAGTATTGTGTTTATAAAGCCAAAAGTGCCAAAAATATGTATGGTCGAGATAAATAAATATTCATTTACTTGGCATATTCTTTAAAGCTGATATCAGTTGTGTCGTCCTTATCCAACAGGAATTTGGTAAACAGTTATTCTAAAGTGCTTTTACTTCAAAACCAAATATCTAAGATTTCTAAGCACTGGCAAATAAAAAAAAATAGAAAATTTTCTGACTCAGGAAAATGCATACCCAAATTTAAATAGAAGGGTGATTATATTTATATCCAAATGTGTTATATTGTTAACTTAATAATATAATTCTCCATTTAGAACAGAAAATGGTACATCAGTTAAAAATTCAGTCTGCCTTTCAGTTAATCAGAAGTTTGATCACTGAGGTTATTTCAAATGGAGTCCCCTGGTGTGCCGTTTTACATAAACAAGAAAAAAGTCCCAAACTAGCAACTTGGAAAGCATTCCTTTTCACTGTTTACAGCCATTGATGCTCAAACCATTTCTCCTTTTGTGAAATATGGAACATCTTGGACAATGTTCTTGTAAAATATTTGTGATTAATTCATGACATAAAATAAAAGGTCCAGGAGCATTTAGGAAGAAGGCATGTAGAAGGAGGGGGATATTACTATTAGATCCTTCTATTAATGTGAGCTGTTGGGAATAAACCCTGTGTTTCTACATCACATTAATTGTTTATGGCATAATCACATCTAAACAAATAGCAAATAATCACATTATAGTTTGAATTCTAAATATTCCCTGTCATCCCCCGGACTGAAAAAACTAGTTTTCTGAAAAAATGCTCCTAATATTTCTTTTTCCCCTCAGCTAATTTGGCAATGAGAAGAAAACTACATAGACTCAGCTGCCATCAGAGGAGATGCATCCCTCTCCATTCACGAGTGCCCTTCCCATGAGGTATTTCTGATGGAAAATCACTTTCCTACATTTAGGTGGAGGTCCATATTAGGTAGACATACCAAAGAATGTCTGTTCCTATTTTGTGATATGTAATAATGGCTTTATGGTAATGTCAGTTTCAGACATGCATGCATGCTAACAGATGGAACAGTGAAATGACATGAGGATTAAAAATAGTTTAATGGGGTAGATGAGCAAAACATAGGAAAATGTTGATAATTGTTGAATCTGAATAATAGTTATACGGGGATTAATACTATTTTGTGTGTTTGACAATTATAATTAAAAATCAGGCACCAGACAATATAATTAAGAAAGTATCTTTAAACATATGTTTCCAAAAACACTGAATAGCTCCCTATTGAAAACATTTGGATATATGTATGCCCAACAACACTGTATGAATGATGTGATAGCCTCAATATTATTTTTCCTGATACTGTTACTTTTAATATATAAGATCAACTTAATTTTAATAGCATAGCATTTTTACAGTCTCACCCAAGGAACTGTTCTGGATGGTTGCATCTTTAAGAACAAATTCTGAGTAGAATTTTACTTCTCCCCCACTTTTCTTAAAAAAAAAAAAAAGATTAAAAGACCAATGATTTTACATCACCATGCAGCGGTAATACCATCTGTATCAATTAACTTCAAACACTGCCCAAGTTGAAGTTACTTTTCGTGGAAAAAAATAATTAACTTGGCATTCCATTTAATTATCTTAAGTTGTTAAGTCATAAAATGTATCTTCCTTAAAAAAATGCCATAGAAATATTTCTTGGCTGGTAAACATACACAGACAATTGCTGAATTAGCTTATTCAGCTGGCCTATAGACTGTAGCGTTTATGGCACTATTCATCCAGAGGAAAGAATGGTTGCTATACCTCTTTAATATGTGCTTTCAAACCCAGTGAAAGCCCCACATGGGACATTAAAAGAGGGAAGAGCAATTCGATAATAAGCATTTCAGGAACAAGCATTTTTCACGAGGACTAAGACAAAAAGCCAAGTTCTCTTTGTCTATACCTGGAACAAATTACTCTTTGCTATCGACATATGAACAATAAATTTGCCGAAAGATTCCAGAAAGATACAATAAGAAGTTCTTGAGAAGACAATTAGTAGAGGCTCAAATATCCTTTAAAAGGATTTTATATGTTTTTGAAAAATCCTTTGCTGTGTGTTAATAATGCATTTCAGTCTCACATATAAATAAATAATGGTAAAATCTATGCTGAGGAGGAATGGAGTTCAAGATTTTCCCAGCACTCCTCCACAAATAACAAAGAAGAGAGGAGGCATTTCACAATAGCAAGGGAATTCCTGCATATACAGAGCAAGATACCTTACATAACTGTAAATAAAGGCCCTTAGTTAGCCACAGGTTTTACTGGCTTTCTCTACAAACCACCTGCCATAAAAACTACTGTTGCATGTAAACAAGATAGAGTTAGGAAATTTGAATCTGCAAAGTTAAGGAAAAATTTTGACCTATAAGCCAAATTTGTAAACCAAAGGGAAATTTAAGTGAAGGCTATATAGGCCATTTAATAAAAACAATCCTGTGCAAAATTAGGCTGAACCCGTTAAAGAACTGCTCAGCTTACAACATTCATTTTGTCAGTGTTTGGACTAGCTCTACATTCCAGCCACAGTTCTTTGAAGAATGTATAAAAACCTTATTTTGGAATCCAGAGATAGCATAGGAACCAATGCAAGATAACACAGATAATTTTCTAAGATCTTGCTAAATCAGTGCTAGAATAGCAAGTGCTACCTTCAAATTTGATAGCATAATTCTCACTGTCCTGAAATTTGCACATATTTTATATGTCTTGCTACAAAACTTCCTGTCGACTTGATAATTGCATGCAGGCCCTGTAGACCTAGGTAGTGGAACTCTGAGGCAGAACCTCCCTTTCATTTATTCCCCTCTGTTTTCCTGCACACTTTAGATAAAATCACATGTGGTTACTTGATTCAGTTAGGGTCAAGTAAAACTGTAAAAGGATAGGGAGGGTAAACAGTTAACTTTGGAATTTTTCCAGATTAACCCTTTAGAGTGGTTTAGACTTTTAACTCACTTCAATGCTCTATTACCTCAAACGTCAGTGTTTTCAGCTTCTAGAGTCCTCTTCAGTGATCCTCAGTAAGACTTCCTAACAGTTAAATAGAAATCGACTCAATCAAATAGAAAACTTATGCTGCATGCAATTCATATTCTTGATTTCTTTTTTCTCACAAAAGTCTTTTGGCATTACATTCGACACTAAGTGAATTGGAGGGGAGGGAAGCAGGAGAAGGGCCGTCGGGAATTCTAAGCTTACAGGTCAGTACGAGAGCTCCAGAGTAGAAAATGGGGTAGGGGGCTTTAGGCTCATGATTTCTCCCTTCCAACAGTGAAATCTTACTTCATCAATGCTTTTACTTACAAATGTGTGCTCCCGATAACTATATATCCTATTAGTACATTCCCTATCTAGCTTTTTAATTATAATTATAATACATTTTCATGTTGTGAAGAGTTTTTTAACAGTATGGAGGTAAAGTCAGAAGTAAATCTTCCTACCCTCTTGCCCATTTTCACTTACCAGAAGTAATGGCTATGAAAAGAGTTCTGGTGAAGTTACCTTTTATAAATGAGACCAGCTAATATTGTCTTGCCACCCTTTAAAAAAATTGTATTGGTTAATAAAATGATAGTTTTCAGATGCACAATTCTATAAATGCCACCCTTGCCATTCAAAATGTAAGTTCTGTTTTCTGCCTTATTCTTACCCCTCAAACTCATGGACTTCTTACCTCCTTGACCAATCTCTGCCCTGCCTCCCAACTCTTTCCGCAAGTGTCCCATTGTCTTGGCCCTTCTCGCTGCATTCTGCCTTTCTGGCTAAACTGAAAGCCAAGTTCACCTTTGGCACAGAATCCCCGCGTTTTAGTGGACCACTTCATCTCCGGCGTTAGCAGGGCTCTCCAGAAAGTACTCTTCAGTTTACTCTTAGGTGCTCCTCAGTCCCATTCATCCACATATTTCAAATATTCAGTGACCTCTAGTTTCCTTAAACTTCTTTTTTTTTTAAAGATTTTATTTCTATATCTTTAGATAAATAAGGGAGGGAGGAAAAAAGGGAGAGAGAAATATCGATTAGTTGTGTCTCCTATGCGCCCCTACCGGGATGAAACTGCAACCCAGACATGTACCCTGACCAGGAATGGAACGGGTGACCTTTTAGTTTGCGAGATGGCGCCCAGCCAACTGAGCCACACCAGTCAGGGCTGCTTAAATTTCCCCACCTCCTTTTCTAACTCACAGCAAGAGCTAATTCCTCTTCCCACAGGAAATGGAATAATCAAGCTTCACAATCAGACCCTGCCCACAAATTTACAAACATCTACATCTGCAGCACTTCTATCCTCACTCCCTAATCTTTCACTAACAGGCTTCTCTCTTGGGTAAGGTTAATCTTTCTGCACTTCAGGAACTTCGATCCAGCAATCACTCCCTTTTTTCCCTAGAATGTTCCTCAGTCAAAATCATTCTATTCTACTCTATAGTTTTTTAAAAAGTGCACCAGCGACCTTATTGAGCTCTCTAGTGAACAACCCATGTTCTATACACAGCCAATTTTCTCGAAAAGATGGCACTTTCCTGTCCTCCCAGCTACTGTTAACACACTGCTCCCCAGTACACACTGGGAAGGGTCTCTAGGGACTTCTCAAATCCAGTGGACACATTTTGGCCCTCACCCCAGTTATCTTGCTGTAGGTCAAATCATTGAATGAATTTTCCTTGGTTTCAGTGACACCATCCTCCCTTTTGACTATTCATCTCCATATTGGAAACAAATTACCATTCTTTTCAGGACCTGTAATGGTGTCCAGATGCCTTCCTGGCATCACCTTAGCTGTCCTGTGGTAGACAGGCCCATCCGCAGTCTGTATGCAGCTCTCCACCATGGCTTCTGCACAGAGTATTCCTGTAACTCAGTTCTCAGTTCCAATACCATACATGCCATCAGGAAGGGTTTCTCTGATGATCCTTTGTACAAAAAACTGTTACCAAAATACAGTCTTTTTCTTTTCTTTTTTTTTTAAAGGATACCTCACTCTATCCCTGTTTCCCTTTTCCTGGTTTGTTTTTCTTCCGTAACACCGAATACCATCCCACATAACATATACTTCCTTTGGTATTTGTTTAGTGTCTGCCTCTCTTCACTGGAATGTAAGGTCCATGAGGACAGGGACTTCGCTTTGATCACAGCTGTATGCCCAGTGACTACAGTGAGTTCTCCAGAAATATGCGATGAATGAACAAGGGGATAAAGGAATGGGTACCTAAAAGTAAACTCTTCAATTCCTCCCACTCAGACATTTCTCCTATGTTTTCAAAATTTGGAGAATTGCAAAGATACTATATATTCAATGTTTACTATGTAAGATAATATATGCTATAAAATATACGTGTTACTGTCTCAACACAAATGTCTGAACACAGTGTCCTAAGAAATGTCATTTCTATCTTAAAATATATTTTTTAATGTTCTCTTCTCTTTGTCTCATTTACTACTATCTTACTGCCTGTTATATCTCTCCAACGTGTCTTTAACACCTTGACTGATCACTCTAGCCACCAGTTCTGGTTCTGGAAAGTCCATTTTTCATTTTATCATCTGATCTCTCCAGACTAAATCCAATCATATCACAACACAATTAAAACCCTTAATTGTCCCTGTAGCCTTCAGGACAGTGAGAATTCCCATAGTTTAACAAACAGCACCTTACCGATTATGCCTCTTCAGCAGTACCTGTCACCTCTTCTCCTCTTTCCTCTTATGGAGGGAATAAGAATTAAGACCATTTGGACTTCTGGATTCAAGCTCTGGCTACATGGCTTACTTACTGGTGATCTTTGGTAAGTCACTTATCCTCTCCAAGCCTTCCTCCACTTCCAGACCTATAAGATGGAGCTAGTAATGGTACTTAACCTTATGATAACCATTCCCAGCCCATAATAAATGCTAAATACAATAGATAGTAACTAGAATTATTATTACCATTATTTTAAAGTCGGTCAGTTCTTCACCGCTTGCTACACATCTGCTGTAACAACTTTTCTGTATTTTTTTCCTTACTATCAAGTCATCCTCTAGGAAATGTTCCCTGATTTTGGTACCCCTACCACTTGTATTAGATGCCCACTTTTTTCAGCACCATTTGTATACTTCTGTCGAAGTACTTGACTCACTGTATTGTAATAATGTGTTAACTGACTGTACTCTTCCCCTCCACCCTCAGCATGCTATAAATTTCCTGAAGGCAGAAGGCTGAATGGGGTATTCTGACTTTGTTAAATTAACATTTGTTAAGTGGAGCGTCCAGAGTGCAGAATGGTGAGCCTTAATTCAACAGCTGACTACAGATAAATTGCAGTAGAGAAGTTTATTATTCATGGCTTGCCTGTAGGGCCCACATGGGGAGGTCAAGGCAGAATGGAAACAGAGAGAGAATAGTGACTGAGGAGGAGAGAGAAAGATATGGGACCTCTGTTAGAGTTTGTGGGTGGAGCGCTTTTGCATTACTGGCCTTAGGGCTGGATTGGTAAATTCAAACCAAAATAGGTGGGTTTTGGTAGGCTCCATAGGGATTTCATCTAAGAGGAAGATAAAGTATACAGGCTCTGGAAGGCCCAGGAGACTACTGATCACAAGGGCCGTCGCAGAAGTCATATCAGGAACTTACATTTGATTGTGACTCTGCGACTGCTGTCCAGGACATGTGTTTGCAGAAGGGGACTAGTATCAGTTTAAGGTCCTTGCAGGCCACTTGGCCAAACAAAATGAATGCTGAGGCAGCAACACCATGGAGTGGCTTACCTAAACTCTCAACAATGGGCTGCATTTACCTTTGTATCTTCAGCCAAAAAGAGTGCCCAAAATGCAGCAGGCATTCCACAAATGTTGCTAAAAGAAGTGAAATGAAACTTTTATTATCTTAGCCTTTAAGACTTGCCGTCCTCAGATCCCATCACACATTTTCAGCTTCATTTTCTAACATTAACTGCCCAACTGAACTTCAGTTTCCTATACCGTGCTGGAAGTATTTCCTCTTCCAGGACCTGATTGCTTCCCTCATCTCATCAACTTCAAGCCCATTCCCTCCCCTAGGGTTCTCCTTAAATTCCATTTTCTATATGAAGCCCACCCTGACCCCAATTGACATAATATAATCTTCCACTCTCTTAACAATCACGGCATTTTAATCAGTAGGGGTTTTTTTATTTTGTTTTTACCAGCAGATTTTTAAAAGCTATTTATCATATTCTTCTTTACTTCATCAGATTTTACCCATATTTGCATGTGAGCTCCTTGAAAGCAAGATAGCGCCCCTACAGTTTAGTGTATAAGCCTTTACAATGCGTGAACAGCCTGAAAGCAGCCCTAACTATAAAGAATTCCTTCATGGACTATAATATCTGCAGGATATCCTGCTTAAAATTAAATGCAAAAAAATTGCTGTTTTCTCAATTAATCAGAGCCCAGTGTCCAAAGACCATGCTCAGAGAAAATCCCTAATGTCTCTAACTTAACTGAAGAAGTAAAATTTTACTATGAAGGTCATGATGCGTTAATGATAATATTATATATTGAATACATAAATATATAAAATATAGTTATGATATGAAATAAATGTATATTCCCCCATATGTACTGATGTATACAATGAATTAAATATGTATATGATGAACTAAAGCCTAATTTCAGAGTTTTCTTCACTTCGGAAACTGATTCTCATTACAAAGTCCGAATAATTCTTTCTGCCAATATTTACTTAAATAGCAGCTCTCTATCATGTTCAGAAGTCTAAAATTTTTTTAGCATAAATATTTTATCTTCAGTTTGTTCTCAGTTATATATTCAATTAATCACCTAGAGATTTGAGGTTAACTTTATTATTATATAATAGTAATACATTTGAAAAATATATTATTCTTAGATGATAGCAGGAAAACATTTATAGTTTTGTAGGTGACTTGAAAAGCACAAAATCACTGATAATTAACTACTACAACATATTTCATTCTTGGATGCATTTTTTAATAGTAGTACATAATATTGAATGCCACAATTCTTTCAACACTATCAATATCAATATATATAGATGAATTGTAAACTTCTTGATCATAATAAAATTATAAGTAATTATCACCAGAAACATTTAAATTTGTCAGTGTATCTACAATCCCTCAGAGCATTGCTAATTTATAATTAAAATCCTTGATAGTTATAATATTTTAAAATATTTATAAAGAAAATAATTAATAATACAAACCACATTTTTGCTGCTTTGTAAAACTTTTATTAGAGAAGAAAAATAGGTAGAATACACAAGCTTTCCCAAGATACTCTTCTCTGCTAGGTCTCAGCCATGCGTGCCCATAGTCATGCCAAGTCAGCCATTGCCACTACTCCACCATAATCAGGCCTTGCAGAATATTGACCACCTTTCTCTATATCCACTGATTGGTCCTCTTTAGTCTCCCTTCTCTCCAGCTAAAATTCTGTAATTCATTCTCTCCCTAATTGCTGCCAATATTATAAGTGTCCTTGCTGCTGTCATCTTCATCTCATTATTCTAGAAGAATCCTAAAGTCTTCATCCAAGTATGTTATTGCTACTGAAGAATACACAAGTCTAACTGAAATCAGTTTTTTTTTTAATTGATTTTTGAGAGAGACAGAGAGGGAGGGGCAGAGAGAGAGAGAGAGAGAAAAACTCTGATTTGTTGTTCCATTTATTGTATGCCTTCATTGATTGCTTCTTGTATGTGCCCTGACCAGAGACTGAACCCACAACCTTGGCATATGGGGATGACATTCAAACCACATGAGCTATCCAGCCAGGGTTGGAACCACTTTTAAATTCTTACCTATAATTTCAGTTCTTCACAGTGCCCGGCAAACCTACTACATTCCTATAGTCAACTTGCTGCCTTGTATTCCACAGTAATTGTTCCTAACTTTTTTTTTAAAGAATTTATTTATTTATTTTTCAGAGAGAGGGGAAGGGAAGAAGAAAGAGAGGGAGAGAAACAATGTGTGGTTGCCCCTTGCATGCCCCGACTGGGGACCTGGCCTGCAGCTCAGGCACATGCCCTGGCTGGGAATTGAACCAGCAACACTTCAGTTCACTGGCCTGTGCTCAATCCACTGAGCTACACCAGCCAGGGCTTGTTTCTGACTGTTTTGACTCACCTCAAATTTCAGACTTTTCTTTCATTCTCAGCAGATGACCTTGTCTCTTATATCAAAGAGAGAAAAAGTCATCAGGAGGTATATACCTCAACTTCCAAGTACCAAACTAGAATCTCACCTAACCCACCTCTTATCCTGCCCACTCCTATCCTCTTCTTGTCTCTTGGTGCCATGGAAGGCATGACCATTCCTCCGGGAACCCATTCCCCACTTCAGGTGGGGCAAGGAGTAGGAAAGCTGGCCATTACTGACCAGATCCTGACCATTTGAAACCAATTACTGCAGAGGTTACGGTTTGTTTTCCTGAGCCAGTTACTAGTTGGTGGTTCAGGGTTCTATTTTAATCTGTGGTCTGGCTATTGTCCATTTGTATATTCAGTCTCCCAGCTCCAAACTTATTTCATCTCTAGTTCGCAGCACCCAAACTTAACTACTGTTTACGTTGCACTAACATCCTCACACCCATTTGTGCTTCTCTTTTATCCATTCTTCATATTGTAGCTTCATCCTACCTGAGGCCCTTCAGTGGTTTCTCATTACACTTAGAATTAAAATAAAATTTTTAATGTTATTATAAAATTGCACAGTCAAGTACTTCTCTTCTTTCCAGCCCTATCTGACTCACTGTGGCTATGAGTTTATCAAAGGCGTCCTGTTCCTTTTCAGGACTTTCACACATTATTTTCTCAGCCCAGAATCTAGGAGGTTCTCTTTCTTATCTTTACCTAGTTTATTCCTATTCAATCAAGACTGAGTAAATGTCACTTCATTTGGTGTGTGTACCACATACAACTTCTCTCATTACACCGGCCCCAGTAATTTTTCGGGGGGGACTTTGGAGTTTTTTAGGTTTTACATTATATTATATTGAAATCATGTTAGAACTTTTTCAATTTCATACTTCTCATTTTTTCTCTAACAGTACCTTTTGTATATATAAAAATTATATATGTATGTGGACATATATAATATATACACATATATGTAAATATCATATGGAATGTGGAATGCATTTATTATCTTGCCTCTTTATAGGCCACTAAACTTAGAGGTATTTATTTGTGGATATGCAGACTGTTGTTTTGAATGACTGGAATTTCATTGTATAGACAGTCTTAATTTATTTGACTTGACTCTTGATGGATACATATGTTTTATGTTATTTTGAACAATGGTGCAATGAACACATATGCATGCATCTTTGAACACTTGTACACTTACTGAATGTACAAGTAAGAATCACTAAGGCATGCATATATTTAAATTTTTGAGATATAATTCAGATATCATGTAATTTAGTCATTTAAGGTGTACAGTTCAGTGGTTTTTACTACATTAAAATAAGTTGTGCAACCACCACCATAATCAATATTAGAACATGTTCTTCACCTCATAAAGAAATACCCATACCCAGAAGCATGTACTCTCAATTTCATCTGAACGTTCTAATCCTACTAACTTCGTTTCTACCTATAGATTTATTTATTTTGGACATTTTGTATAGATTCTTATGATTTTTTGTTTGTGCATGATTGGCTTTCACTTAGCTTAATGTTTTCAAGGCCCATTCATGTAGTAGCCTGCACCAGTACATAATTCTTTTTTAATGACTTAATAAAATATAGAAAAATCACTTTTTGTTTATCCATCCTCTATTGTTTCTACTCTTTAGCTATTAAGAACAATTTTACTCTGAGCAGTTATGTGAAAGTTTCTGTTTGAACATGTTCTCAATTCTCTTGGACATATACCCAAGGCCAAAAGTGAAATTGCTAGATTATATGGTTTTTCTATGTTGAATTTGAGGAACTGCCAAACTGTTTTCCACAGTGGTTGCAGCATTTTATCATATTTACTATATTCCTACCAGCAGTATATAAGGGTCCCAACTTCTCCATATCCTCACCAACGCTTTTTGTTATAGCCATCCTAGTGGGTGTGAATTGGTATCTCATTGTGATTTCGATTTGCATTTCCCTATTGACTAATGATGTTGAGTATCTTTTTTGTGTATTTACTGGCCATTTGTCTATCTTTAAATAAATATCTATTCAAATCCTTTGCTCATTTTTCAGTTGGTTTATTTGTCTTTTTATTGTTGAGTTGTGAGAGTTCTTTATATATTTTGAATACACAACTCTTATCAGATACAGGTTTACAAATATTTTCTTCTATTCTGTGGGTTGTCTTTTCACTTTCTTGGTGCTGTCCTTTGAGCACCAAAGCTTTCAGTTTTGTTAAAATCAAATATGCCCATTTTTTCTTTGGTTTATTGTAGTTTAGGAGTCCTACGGAAAACCATTGACTGCCCTGGTTGGTGTGGCTCAGTGGATTGAGCACTGGCCTGCGAACCAAAAGGCCATTCGGGGAACATGCTTGGATTGCAGGCCAGGTTCCCAGTTGGGGACCTATGAGAGGCAACAGATCTATGTATCTCTCACACACCTGTTTCTCTCCCTCTTTCCCCCTCTTCCCCTCTTTCTAAAAGTAAATAAATAAAATCTTAAAAAAAAAAAAACCACTGGCTAATCTAAGGTCATAAATATTTACACTGTGTTTTCCTCTAAGAGTTTTATCACTTACATTTTTGATCCATTTTAAGTTAAATTTTGTATATGGTGTGAGAAAGAGGTCCAACTTCTTCTGCATGTACTCAGTTTAGATATCTAGCATCTTTTGTTGAAAACACTATTCTCTCCCCTATTGAATTATGTTGGCATTATTGTTGAAAATCAATTGACATAAATGTGAGTGAGGGGCTGTTTCCGGACTCTTGGTTCTATTTTATTGATCCATATGTCAAACCTTGTGCTAATACTCTCATGTCTTGATGATTGCAGCATTATAGCAAGTTTTCAATTAAGACTGTAAATCCTCTGACTTTGCAGTTCTTTGGGATTATTTTGATTATTCTGGTTCCCTTGAATTTCCATATAAATTTGAAGATCATCTTGTGTCTGCAAAGAGCCAGCTGTGATTTGGATAGGTATCATGTTGATTCTGTAGCTCAATATGGGAAATAGCACCATGTGGACAATTAAGTTTTCCAATCCATGAACAAGGCCTGTATTACCATTCATCCATATCTACTTTAATTTCTTTCAACAATGTTTTATAATTTTTAGAATAAAAGTTTTATACTTCTTTTGTTTAATTTATTCCTAAGTATTTTGTTCTTTTACTGATATTATAAATGAAAATATTTTAAATTGATTTTTTAGAGAGAGAGAGAAAGGAAGGGAAAGGAGAAATACTGATTTGTTGTTCCACTTATTTATTCATCCATTGATTGCTTCCTGTATGTGCCCTGAGTGGGGATCAAACCTACAGCCTTGGCTTATCAGAACGATACTCTAACCAACTGAGCTACCTGGCCAGGGCCTATAAATAAAATTTTCTTTAATTCTGAATTGTTAATTACTAATGTATAGATATGTAATTAATTCTTGGTTATTAATCTTATATCCTGTAACCTTAATGAAATCATTCATTGATTAGTAGGCTCCATAGGATTTGCTGTATATGAGCATAGGTTATATGTAAATAGGGGTTTACTACTTTCTTCCTTTCTAATCTGGATATGTTTTATTTCTTTTCCTTGCCTAATTGCCTTAACTAGAACCTATAGTACAATGTTCAGTAAAAGTGGTGAGAACAGACATCCTTGTTTCATTCCTTATCTTAGATGGAAAGCATTCTGTCTTTCACCATTGTGGTGCTAGCTATGGGTCTTCATAGAGATACCTTTATCAAGTTGAAGGAGTTCCCTTCTATTGCTAGTGTGTGAGTGTTTTTATCATGAAAGAAGAGTGTTGGGTTTTGTTAACTGTTTTTTCTGTATCTACTGAGATTATCATGTGTTTTTGTCCTTTATTCGATTGAAATTCTGAAATTTTCATAACTCATTGTCTATTTTAAAAATTAAGCATGGGTAAATTGGTCTGATGGATGATATGTTCCTTCTCTTTTGCCTTTCAAATATAGATCGTCTCTTGCTAACTTCACCCTGACTGCCAGATGAAGAAGAGGAGCTGAGGAAAGATACCCACCCACCCACAAAATAGTGTGCTTGCTTAGAAGTTCCTGTTTGAAAAGGAATCGTTTGAAAGCACCTGGGATGTCTTATTAGTTTCACAGGATTCTCTTCTTCTCTTCTTTCAAAAGGGAAAATAACAAATTCAAAAGCAATGACACATTGAAGCACAGTTATTTACCTGCAAATCTCTCATCTTTCCTGTACATTATAATTCTTATGTGTGTTGAAAAGAAAAATACATTGTAATGTCTTAGGACTCTATAATAGTGAAAAGTACAAAAATTAAACATTTTTCTTTCATATTCCTATAATTCTTAAAAATATTAAAATAAATTTATGTATGAGTGGTTATTTTAAAAAATGCTATATCTGGAATCAATTTCAATGACTATTTGGCTTTGCAAAGTAGAGAGAAAATAATTGGTTTGTCAATTATTTATATAGAAAGATTAAGAAAGAGGTTATTAATTGCTACCAATTTTATATTATAGGCTTTAAAGTTTATGAAAGTATTTTTATTTTGAATAATCATTTAGAGCTGTAAAAGAAGCTTGAAATACTAATTGTAGCTCATTTTATTTTAAAACTGAAATGTTCATTTCTGAATCTTTTTCTCATCATGTAATTACAAGAAGCCAACATTGAGTTTCTTTGAAGTTCTGTTTCATGTCCTTGATTCATGTGTACGGTCTCTTAGAAAGGCCCACGTAAAGCTGACATTTAAAATACAGCTATGCCGTCACTACCCCTCTTGGGAGAATGCCTGCGCCTTCCCCCCTGCTTTCCTGAGCACTCTCTCAGGAGCACCTTTCCCTTCCCCTCTCGTCCTTCCCAACCCCCTTTCATTACCTTTGCTTTTTTCTCTGAAGCTCCAAGGATCCTTCTTTTGCCTCTGTAACTTGTTTCCTGAGCCTACACAGCCCAGCTGGCTCACTTCTACTACCTCTGTAATTTTCTAAATAAACTTTATATTTTGGGGGAGTGTGTGTTATATCAATGAAATCTTAAGCTGGTCAAGATCTCTAACTGATATATGAGTGTTCATCATTCTGCTGGGCTCTGTTTAGATGCTGTTGAACCTGCAGTGGTGAGATTTGTTTAAAAAATCAGGAGGAATTTAAGGATATGAAGGATTACCCAAGAAGGAAACTATCCTGTCTAAATCTAAATTGTATTGACAATTAGGTGCTCCCAAGTTGTTAAATATGCTCTTAATTTGTATTTATTGAAAAACTGTTTAGCTCAGTGTCATAAAGCTTACATTATTTCACTGTAAGTTAATTCCAGATGTAAAATTTACAAATTCATACCCTGACTAAAAGTTTTACATTGTGAGAGAGTAGAAGCCATAAACCATTGACCCTTATTTTGCAAAAATAAAAGTTTGGGATTGATATATAACAAATTTGATAGAAATATTCTGACATCATGGAGTTTGTCTCCCATTCATAGCTCATTAGTGGTGTCTTTTAGAATTGAAGGTGTTTTATATAAAGCACTGCAATTGAATTTACATACAAACAAAAGATGTTTTATAAAATGTGTTACCTCATTATTTCAATTGGATATTGGGGGATTCTAAATTATTTTCTGGATAAATTATAATTCTTTTACACAAATGCATTTCAGTAGAAACATAAGCTATTATCACTTATGTTTAAAATACATACTTGTAGATATGTTTATATATTTTGTACAAAAGAAAAGAGAAACAATATATAGTTCAGATACATCTCAATGAATACAAGTCTACTTTTCAAGTACAGATTCTCACATTCACAGAACGTTAAAATCCAGCCATACCATTGTAAAGTAATTGAATGGTTATACATTTCTGCTCATACCACTTGAATACTTGTTCAATAGAACACTCAGGGATTTGAGTATCTAGCTGTCCTTAGTATGTATAAGAAATGCTGAGAGTATTGAGTGCAGTATAATAGAAATTTCCCTGACACTTGTCTCTATGCCATGGTTTGTTCCTTTTAATTGAAGCATTTCAGCCTGAATCTCCTTGCTATCTATACTTGTGTACCCTGCTACAGCAGATCTTTTACCTAATTCTAGATTATCAGAGTAAGGGAAAAGTTTCTCAATATCTATAAAAACTCAACAACCAGTGGCATGTATGCTGAAAGTGGCATACCAGAAGAAGACCATGACAATGGAACCATCTTCACTGGCGAGGAAGAGCAGCAGACCAGAGGAATGTCAAATATCTGTACTTAAAACTTAACCATGTCTATGATTTAGTGTTTGTTTTCTTATTTTTCTAGTAAAGGTTCTTTGTAATTTCAAACATTTTCAGAATACAAAAGAGATTTCACAGTATAACCAAGATGATTAGGGGGATAGAAATAATTGATGCCACCCCAACTTGGAGATGTGGAGTGGGTCAGTGAAGTAGCACAGATGGAGCGGTAGATCAAAGAACAATCATAAATGTTGATCCCTTCTTTCTTGGCTCATTTCTTTCCAAACTCTGAAATCAGTCTTTGGTCCCATTCTTAAATCATTTTTACTCTCTTTTGCAGAGCCAGAATGAATAGTTACCAAAAGTAAGGGTGTGCCAAAAGCCTTAGTAATCAAGATTAGTAATATTTTTACACCATTTTTGAAAAAAAAAATACTACTAAAAAGAAGCATGGTGAACCAAATACCAAACTTTTAGGAAAAAGACAGGATCAGCCCTGGCCAGATAATTCAGCTGGTTAGAACATCATCCTGATACTTCAAGGTTGAGAGTTTAATTCCTGGTCAGAATGAATGTTGCTCTCCCTTTGTGCTCCTCTGTCTCTCTAAAATCAATTTAAAAACAAACAAACAAAAAAAGACAGGCTCAGTTAAGTCATGTTAGTACGTGAGGCGAAAGGAAAAGATTAGTAGTACTAATCCTGTCAGTAAAAAGAGCCTTATTTTAAGCATATTGAAGCCTGAGTTCCAGCCCTTTGATTCCTCCCTTCTCACTTCCAAAAATGACCTCACTCCCTACACCCTAAATCTGTATGCCTCTTTTCATACTTCCACCCGGCCAGTGTTCATAGAACACTGGATTCTAGTCCTGGCTTTTTCATCTGAGTTCACATCTTACTATAAAATCATATAACTGGCTTCAAGGAGTCTTGGTAAGAAGTAGTGAGGTTGATAGAGGCTCCTGCCCCTGCCAGTTGCTCTACAGGAAAGTCCTATCAGTTTCATCTGGAAGTTTAACATCTGATTGTATACTTAAGAATTACCTACAATGTCTCCTGACTCTATACTTGAAGGATTATCACAATACTCATACCTTATATCAACTGTTTTGCAGCACTTGCTATGTAAGTGACTATAATATTCTTCTAAGTTTTTAACTAATGGAAAATAGTAAAGGAATATTTTGATTTTCAGCCATTTCTCGTTTTTTTTTTTTAATATAACATTACCTGGTAGAATATGTTAATATGTCATTTTCCAAACTTCTTTTTTCTCCTCCAGTGAGTCCTAGACAATGTGTTTTATAACTCAAATAGTTTTAACACTTAACTAAATATGCCTTTTATAAACTAAGCCATTTAAGTCATAAAAAGTGCAAATACTACAATTAGGCCAAAACAAAAATATTTCCAATTCTTCAGTATTTGGTAAATGTTTGATAATATTAGCTTTGAGCCTTGACCAGCATGGCTCAGTGGGTTGGGCTGAAACCCACAAAACTAAAGGCTGCCAGTTCAATTCCTGGTCAGGGCACACGCCTGAGTTGCAGGCCAGATCCACAGTTGGAGGCTGTCAGAGGCAACCCATCAATGCCTCTCTCCCTCTCTATCTCCCTCCCCCTCTCTCTAAAAATAAATAAATAAATCTTTAAAAAATATATTAGCTTTGAAAAATGAAATAAAAAAGTTCTAAAATTGGAATTTGGCCAAAAAATAATGTTTTTTTTGTTAAGATACTCTACCCTCCGATGAGATTGCGGATGATATTGTCCATATTATAATTTTTGGAGTTATGTTTTTAAAGTATCTGACCCTCTTTTTAAATTATTCAGGTCTTTTGTGTGTTTGCTTAAAGTGAAAAAAGTGCACTTGTTAGAAAGGAAGGGGAAAGGCTTCAGCCTCCTCGAAGCAGTTCCCCAATAATTCTGCAGGGTTAATTTTGCCCCCTTTTAGATGAGGAAACAGGGATTTAGAAAGTAAGAGTAACCTGAAATCATACCGCTGGTAAACTGATATATTTGCATACAACTCCACATGCCTTCCAAAATGCGCTCTTAGCCAGTAGGACTGACTATTAAGTTAGGAGTTTTAAGTTATTTACTAAAGCCAGATATTTTGTAATGGGATAAAAAAATTGTTTTCTGACCTGTACCTGAAAAACGGGAAGAAAACCTTTTAGTCTATAGTTTTAGGTCCCCTTCTAGAGGCAGATCAGTGTGGGCACCACTGCTTGAGCTCTCTTGGCCAGGGACCTGTTCCTGTCTTTGTGTGTGGCTCAGCTGAGCAAAGTTAGGATTCATCCCTCCCAACCTTCCTTCTCTCTTCTCAAGGAAACCTAGAAATTATTGTTTGCTTTAACTATTTTTTAAAGAGGAAAATAGTACTTGTATAAAGTAAAATTACTTTTTGTTTATCATATGTACTAAGCAGACTATTTCAAACAATTATAATAGTATGTTTTGAGGTTTTGTTTTGTTTTGTTTTAGAGAGGTAGCAAAATTATGCTCCAGAAATGATTTTTCATCTTTGCCAACAACTAATTTAGCACAGGTTTGATGTGGGAATCATAATTTCATAAGTCAGTAGCCTATAGGACAATATCTCTTAATAAAACTAAATAGAGAAATAACATTCCAAACAAATGACGGATTAATTACACTTTTTCCAGGTAAGGGGACGTGAAGGAATGAAGTCTAAATTTCATATGAGGTGTATCTTTTATACAAGGAGGAGGCACTTGGAGAGTCAGCAACCACCAAGCAAAGGGCTGATTTTCCAACTGCCAGCACTAAAGTACAAGATCCCTATTGCTAGAGTGGGTTGCTAGGGTACAAAGATGCCAGTGCCCACAGGCAGTCTGATCACTCACCAGGCCAATGTGGGTTTATCAACAATGTCTTTGAGGAGTATCTCCCCAGGCCAGGAGCAAATGCCCCAAGGATCTTCAGAAAGTCTTCAGGTTATCAAACAGTCACCCTACCCAAACTAAAACTCAAATAGTTCCCACAAACTCAGTATTTATACTCTAAATGTCCCCTCGCCATACTGGCTTCTCCTTATGTTCTTACTGGTAAGCCCCCAGCAGGGCCCCTCAGCAGTTGGGTGCTTATCAATGATTAAGATGTAGAATTATGACATTCTGGCACAACTTACTTCATTCTCCTATCAAAGTGACTTTTTTCTTTGCCATAAAAAAGTGGATTAAAATGTCACGTAAGTCATAAGCAAGTGGTTTTAAAACCACATAAACCAATACACAACATAACATCAAAAGAGCCTGAAACAAAAAACTTGTACAAGTGATATAAAACTATGTGACACACCCGTTCCCTCGAAATCTCCCTTCTGCTCTGAAACAGACATTAGATGAATTTATAGAAAGTGTGTATGTTCACATATGCATACACAAATATACACATTATCTGTCATCTATTTTTATACTGCATTTACCATGCCAGACACTCTTACAGGTGTTTAACTTATGTAAAGTCATTTAGTACAACTCTTAAGAGGCAATTGTACTATTATTGCCCCCACCCCTTTTTTACTAGATGAGAAAACGCACAAAAAGATAACCTGCCAAAAAGGTCACACAAAGAGGGTGGAGCTTGGATTTGAACTCCCAGGAGCCTGACTCCAAAGTCAGGTATCTTTAACCACTGCTCTTAAGCTTCCTCTATATATGCAGCAGGACACACATTGGGTGTGTGTCTGCCTACAGATGCACAACCATATACATGTTTCATGCTACATTTTAAAAGTTCGTCAGATGCCCTTGCAGACATTGACATGTAAGCATGAAGGACGGGAAAGGAGCGGCAACTGCCAAAACCAGGGAGTAGTTAGAGAGTAAGACTACATAGCATCTCAGACAGTAACAAACAAAATATATTCCTTGACTAAGAAACTAAATTCCTGAAAAATTAAAACAGTTTCAGTTCTTATACAAGGAGTAGGGTGAAAATGAGATTACTTCTGAACTAGTCTTGTAGAAAAAGAAAGTTACAATTCTTAAAATACAATGGGTCCTGAGGAAGAACGCAGTGTATAACAATCAACTCATTAGTGTAATTAGCATCCAGCAGGTAGGTGGGCTCCATCCGGTTGAATTATGCTATAGTCTACAAAGCAAGGCCAGCTTCATAACAAAGGAGTCTTAAGTAACTTTTTATGTCATGAACTATGATAGGGAATGACTCATATTTTGCATCTTAAAGTATTTAAATTAAAACCATATACTCACCCCACAGTAAAAGAATCAATGAAAAGAGGAAGTTGCTGCCACCAGCAATTCAAACGGTTTAGACATATAACTTCAACAGTATCTGTTGAGGAGTCTCTAATTCACATCTGCACTTAACTGCTCTGCACATGCACCAAGCACTACTTCTCGGATTTTTTAAAGGCACCAAGAGATCTATTTTCTGAATTGTAGCCAGTGATCCATTAAAATTTCAAATTTTATTACCGGCACGCTTTGCTTTATTGTGTTTCCTAAGCGTTGCAATTTTTTACACACGGAAGAAGGCAAGACCCTCCGCCAGCAAAAAAAAAAGTTGCTTTATTGCAATACTTGTTTTATTACGATGGTCTGGAACCAAATCCACGATATCTCCGAGGTATGCTTTTATATTATGTTAACTGTTGGAAATGCTTCTCTTGTTTCCTTTGCACCTGATAAAGACCGAAATCCTCAACTTTGCCTGAAAGGTCTTTCTGCAGCAGTTCTTGCCTATCTCATCGGCCTCACAAAAGCCGTTTTTCAATCTTTTCTGCTCCCGGCACTCCCCACTTCCTCTCGAGGTGTCAGCCAAACCAACTTGTTTCAGTCACTCAGGTACCTACCACCTTCAAACTTCAGACTTAAGAGCCTTCTCATTCGCTCTTCCTTTATCCTTAAAGATTTTACCCTCGAAGTTGTCCAACTAACTCAAATTTATTAGTCAACTTTTACCTTAAGTGTCACTTCCTTAGAAGGTCTCGGTGAGCCGAGTTGGGATCGGCAAGATTCTACAGGGTGGGGCAGACCCACCCACTCTCCTACTGAGGCACAAACTGATCCAAAGAGCCGACAGTTCCCATTCCTTTTCAAGGTTTACCACCTCCTCACCGGCTCCTCTGCCGCAAAGTTCTCCATTGCCTTGCGTCTGAGAGGAGGAGGGTGTGGTGAGGAAGCTTTTAAAACCAACCTTACTTCGACCCTCACGTTGCTCATTAGTAAGAATCAGAGGTCTGCCACTGGGAATGCAATGATCAGTGGAAGCCAACGAGGGCCCTAGCCCCCGGGGAAAGGCCCGCAGCGGTGCTCCAGCTTTCGCCCTGCACTCGGGGTCATTCAGTTTGCGCCTATTACCTGCCCCCTTCCGGAGGAGCCGCCAATCGCCGCACGGGCCGAGTGCACGCCTCGGCCGGGAAAGACCCTGCTCGCGCTCGGCGGATCCAGGTCCTGCGTGGAACCCGGCTCTGAGATTCCGGCGGTCTCGGGCCTTGCCGTCAGTTCCAGGTAAGCCGGGAGGCTGCAAAACCGGACCGTGCGGGGCTGTCGTGGAGGCTTCCTGCGTGTCTCCTGTGCGCCAGACCTCGGGACGTCGCGGCTTGTCCACGAGTGGGTGGGTCTCCTCAGTCAGGCAAAGATCTTGTGAAGGCTCAACTCCTTGGTTCCAGACCTGCGGTATCAGAATGGGGGTGGCGGGCCTTACGTAAGTGTTCGAGAAGATACTGGTCTGAACAAGTATTTGAGGGTTGCCACGTTATTTCCAAAGAATGACTGTGTCTGGTGGAAGAACGCAGGGAGAAGAGAGAAGGGGTGAGAGGTTAAGGGAGTGGGGTGGTAGGTACCATTTGAGAACCCGCTACCCTACATTGCCTACACCTGCCAATTTAAAGATCCCTTAATCCTCACAAATATCTTACAGTTGAGGATTATTATTACAAATTTACAAATGAGCTGATTTAGGCTCAGGCAAGTTTAGAATCGTCCTGTATAACAGTGGTTGAAACGGAGGCCTAGGAATCTACAAGGTTTTTTTTTTAAGTTTTGTTTAAGCAGTGGTTCACAAAGGAAGGTTCTGAGGCCAGCAGCATCACCTAGGAACTTCTCGGAAATACTACACACCAACTGAATTAGAAACGGGATGTGGCCCAGCAAACAAAAGATCAGTTTAGCCACGGTGAGGCAATTGATTGGAGGCACCATTGTGTTTTAGGGTAAATAAGGGTTCACACTGTAATCCAGGACACAGGCGTGGGTAACTTCAACTAGAATGGTAGCAGTGCCTGTAAAACTAGTTGTGTTCGGTTCGTGGTCTGTTGTCTTGATGGCCTGATTCTGAAAAGTAGGGAAGACTGGTTTGTGTAAGTGCCTGGGAAATGGAAGGCACAGTGATACCTGGAGTGAGTACCTACTATGTTCCTTGTACAGCACTATAATCCTTTTTTTTTTGTACATATTTTCTTAACAGATATTTTTTCTTTTGATTTTAGTTTTCCCATTATGCTCTGCAATTTACTAGCTGTATGATATTGGTTGGACAAGTTTCATAAAACATCCTTCAGCCTCAATTTTCTAATCTCACTACTCTCTGCAACCTCATGCCCAATCCCATGCAGTCCCCATCTTTCTTAATGCATATACCTCCTGCATACGGGGAGAGACCCAGGAAAACTGGGTAAAACTCACCAAAATAACAGAAAGAACTACCTTAAATATTATCTTAAACTGAAGACAGAAGTTGTTGGTGGAAGAGTCAGTTATGGGAGGGTACAGTAAAAGAATTGCTGGGGAAAGCACAATAAATGAGGGTAACATTGTTATGCAGATTGAAGTCATCTTCTGCATTGATAAGAGTTCCCAGAGATAAAGTTTTATTCCTCTTCCTGGTCCTGCCTCCCTTAGGGAGATACACTTACAAATGGAGGTTTCTCCTACAAATGGAAATGTCTTTTACAAAGGGTAACTTTTATTTGGTTTTCTGAGTGCCTCCCTAGTGTACTCTTTCTTAAAATTAGCCAGCCTACTATCATCCTACACCAAAGAGGCATGTTTTGGGGTGACAAATTCCGTTCCCCTACAGGCCCCTAGCTTATGAACCTGTAAGTACATCGTGTTACTGTATTGAAGACGATAGGCAGTTGTGACACAATGATACTTATGTAATGTCTCATGCTGTGGTGATAGGACACCACAGAAGTTTTCAGCTCCATTATAATCTATGGGGCCACCAGAGTATATGTGATTCTTCATTGATCAAAACATTGTTAAGCAGGGAGTGACTGTATCATGCAAGGACTAAAAGTCACCAAAGCGTTATACACAGTGCAGGCATATAGGGAGAGTAGCTTGGAAGAGACTTGTGCTTTATTTGATGTAGTTCTGTGTTGGAATTTATTAAAAGCTGGATAAAATTAAATGTGTTTTAAAATTCTGAAACTTGTCTCCTGCACCTCCAGTGTAGGAAATTTTCTGCATCGTACTATTACAATGAGCCTAGTGGAAGTTAATGCCTTTAATAGTCACTGAGGATTTAACAACTAACCAGACATAGCAGTTTTAGGTTAAATATCAGTGGTGCTTTTTATATGTAAATAAATAAACACACATGTAATATATAATGTAATAAAGTGTAACATTTTATGGGGAATAGAAGTATGTGGATTTGGCTAGATTTCTTAGAGCTCTTGAGATTTTATGAGGTAGTCTTACAATACTCTTTATTGTACGTGTGTTAAATGCCAGCTCCGTGACATGTGCCTTGCATTATTTTCTCAATGATAGATATCACTCTGTGAAAAACTGAAGCTCAGAGAAATTAATTTGACCAAGATAAGTGACCAAGTTGGATGAAAATTCAGTTCTGTCAGGTATTGCTACTTCTCAATTTGTGTTCTATCTGTTTCACTGTCATATTCCTAGAATCAGTAAGGTCCTGTTTTCCCCTTAAAATTTTTTGGAATATGTTATCAAATATGAATAAATATGAACATATCAATACAAAATTTCTATGGCCTTTGGAACAGATGTAGAGAGATGAGTAGAGTGCTGTGGGAGTGAAGAAGGGGCAGTATCGCTTAGTGACTATCATGCCAGTGGTTATGCCAGTTAATGTAACATTGTGAGCGTATTCACATCATTGTAGACTAAGCTTTATAGCTCTCATTGAAGATGATGGCTGCTAACTCATAAGGTTGTTCTGAGAGCTTACTTGAATCAGTGACTGTATGAAAGATTCTTAGCTTAATGCCCAACTCATAATAAACCATCCTAGAGAACATGTCTCTTGGTCTGAGCCTCCCAAAGGAGCAAACTTAGCTCTAAGAAAGAAGTGAGGAAAGAATAAGCAATGTGGTTTGCGAAGAGGAAGGACAGCATGAATGGAAATAAGGTTGATGAAAAATAAATAGTTTCTAAAAAATAAAGGCCAAGTGCTTTAGGGGGGACCATAGCCAGGTGAAGATAAAAATGTATGAAAGAATCTGAATGATAAGAAACTTGAGATAGTTTATAAAAGTATGTGTGTGTATGTGCTTTTATATATTTTTCTTAACATATATACTTATGTATATACATATATATAAAGTCATACCTTTGTACTTGTCAACCTCAGGCCTTGTCAAACTCAGTACTTGTTGCATTTTGACGAGAAAAAAAATGGTTGGACACTTGGCACTTGCTCCAGACTCATACTTGCTAGAACTTGCATGAGTCACAACACCACCCCACAAGAGAAAGTGCTTCATCACTTGGTACTCATTGTTTTCAGCACTCATCACAAGTTCCGGAACAAATAATAAGTGCCATGATACGTGTGTGTGTGTGTGTGTGTGTGTGTGAGAGAGAGAGAGAGAGAGAGATAAAAACGAGATAATAGAACAAAAGTAGAGAGAGGCAAGGAATATTTAAGAGAACTAATCAAATTCAGTGTGTGTTGTGTTATATTTGGATTGATACGCAAACAAATCTAAAATGGAAAGCTCCTGCCCTGGCTGGTATAGCTCAGTGGTTTGAGTGCCAGACCATCAAGCAAGGGGTTACTGGTTTGATCCCCAGTTAGGGCAGATGCCTGGGTTGCTGGCCAGGTCCCCAATAGAGAGTGTGCAAGAGGCAACCACACATTGGTGGTATTTCTCTCCCTTTCTTTCTCTCTTCCTTCTCCTCTCTCTGAAAATAAATAAATAAAATCTTTTTTTTTAAAAAAAGTGTTTTAAAGAAAAAAAGCTCCTCATTGGCCAAAAACAGTAGGCATATATTAGTTGGCATTTATATGATATCCTTATTTTAAAAGGTTCTAATCCCCATTTTATAGGTCAGACAAATGACATTCAAAGAACATACATGCATTTTTCCTAAGAAATGCACCATAAATAACCAGAAGTCAAACCTAACCATTTGCATAATGTTAGCCCTGAAACACTGCCTCCCATAGCATGTTGCTCTAATAGCTTTTATTTGTGCAGGCCCAAGACACTGAGTCAAGCTTTGAATCTGGGAATAATTTATCAGTGGAGACTTTGTAGAACTACTGCAGTTTTCCTATTCTGCTGGCAGAAAGTCTGTGTAGTAAAAACTTGCTAGGTCACCAAGACAAAGCCAATTTCAAATGTCATGCTTTTATTATTCTCAGTGTCTTTGGGTTATAAGGAAAAGCAAAAGTTGAGAAAATATTGGCATAAGGAGAAGGGAGAGAAAGAAGACTGTATTGACGCTTGGGTGGCTCACAAGCTTGGAGGAATTTGATTGGTTTAAAATTGTCGGTGGGTATCTTGAAAACAAGCCAGGAAATTTTCTCCTTAACTTTTTATATTGAAATTTTCAAACCCACAGAAAAGTTGAATGGATTGCAATAAACACATATATACTGTATATACTTTTTGCCTGGATTTAACAACTGTTAACCTTTTCTGTAGTTGCTTTTTCTCTATATTTATACAGTAAGTCCTCACTTAATGTCGTTGTCGGTTCTGTGACTTGAAGGAAAATGTTTTATAACGAAACCAGGTTTACCATTGGCTAATTGATAGAAACAAGAGTTAAGTTCTGGCATCTTGTCAACATTATAACAATATAACATTGAACAAAACAGTGTTATTCAAGGACCTTCTATGTAATACATTTTTGAATTAGTGAACCTTCTGGAAGTAAGTTGCAGCCACCATTTTTTAAAATTTTTGTTTATTGGTTTTTAGAAAGAGAGAGAGGAAGGGATAGAAACATCACTTTGTTGTTCCACTTATTTATGCATTCGTTGGTTGCTTCTTGTATGTGCCCTGACTGGGGATTGAACCTACAACCTTGGTGTATCAGGATGACTCTCTAAACAAATGAGCTACCAAGCCAGGGCTCTCAGTATGTATTTCTTAAGAACAAGGACATTTTATCTGTTACCTATGATAACTTAATGTGATAAATTAAGCACAATTTAATACTGATACAATAATGATACCTATACTAAAATTCTCACATTTGTCCCAAAAATTTTAGTTGTTTAACTTTGAAGATACCAGACTGAATCTGGGTTTGCACATTTTGTCATACTTCTATAGTCTTAAGTCTAGAACTTTTTTTGATTAAATTGAAATGGAATATTTTTGGCAAGAATATTTTATAAGCAATGTTATGTGCTTAGTATTGCATCATATCAGGAAGCATGTAAGGTCAGTTTGTTCCCTATTTTTGTTTTTGATTAATAGAAATGTGTGAGGTGAATCTCTACAACTATGAATTCTTGTTTTTCCAAGAACTTCCACTCAGTGATCTTAACATTCATAGATGATTCCTGTGTGGGTATTTTATTACATTGGTGATTGCAGGATCATATTTTTAATTTAATGTCTTTTCTCATTCATAGGAAGTCTTCCTTGTCTTGGACTCGAGGCTACAAGAAAGCAGTTAAGCTTGACTTTGCATCATTGAGTAAGAAGAGCAGCAGCCCAGCTAACATGTTCTAATATGTAATAGGCTTCAGCTTGTGGTATATACTTAGCAACAGCTAAGGGGCAGAGGGATAAACAAGTTTGTAGGAGCTGCTCAGTTAGTTCATGAGGTCTAGGGAGAGGATATCCACTGCTTAGTGGGTCGTGAGGCTAGAGCCAGGCCTCACTAAAGGACATATTACCTTACCTGCCACCACCTTTGTTCAAATCTCAATGGAGTTTGTGACAGCCCTGGCAGACTTTCAAGCAGGAGCTAGCTGTCCCATCTGTTCGGACTACTTGAAAGACCCAGTGACCATTAACTGTGGACATAACTTCTGCCTCTCCTGCATCAGCATGTCATGGAAGGATCTAACTGATACTTTCCCCTGCCCCTTTTGCCGATTTTGCTGTCTAGAAAGGAAATTTGCAAGCAACCCCCAGCTGGGCAATTTGACTGAAATTGCTAAGCTACTCCAGGTAAGAAGAAGCAAGAGGAAGAGACAAGAAGAGAAGGTTTTATGTAAAAAGCACAATCAGGTTTTGACTTTTTTCTGTCAGAAGGACTTAGAGGTTTTATGTCCACAGTGCAGTTTCTCTGATGATCACCGGAAACATTATGTTTGGCCCATAGAGAAGGCCGCCCCCTATCATCGGCAAAGACTGGGATATTGCCTTGAACCATGGAAAGACAGAGTGGAACAAATTGAAAAGGTGATAACTATGCAAACCAGAAAATCACTGGAACTAAAGAAGAAGGTAGAATATAGGAGAGAAGAAATAAGGTCTGAATTTGAGCAACTTATGTTGTTTCTTCAAAATGAGCAAGAGACTGTTCTTCGTCAATTACAAGATGAAGAAACAAATATTTTAACAAAACTAAATGAAAACATAACAAAATTTTCAGATCATGTTTCCACATTAAAATATCTATTAAAGGAGATAGACAGCAAATATGTGAAGTCAAAACTGGAATTCCTGACAGATGTTAAAAGTATCTACCATAGATATAAAACCTTAAAGGCCCCTGAACCTTTTTCATTCCAGTTAAAAGAATATGGTTACCATTTTCCTCCACAATATTCTGGCCTAAACAAAATTATCAAGCATTTTCAAGTTGATGTATTTCTAGATCCTGAAACAGCACATTGTAAACTTACTGTTTCAGATGATAGAAAAACTGTACGATATGGAAATAGAATGCAAAACTTACCTCGTAACCCAAAGAGATTTTATCTCTGCCCAGTTGTTCTGGGTTCTGAGGGATATGATTCAGGCAGACAGTATTGGGAGGTAGAAGTGAAAGACAAGACTGAATGGGCCTTGGGTGTCTGTAAAGACTCTATTCCCAGAAGAAGAAAGACTCAGAATCCTTCGATTTTATTAGAGGATGGGTTGTGGTGTATCAGGCGAGGTGGTCCAATTAATTACACTGCACTGGGTCCTAAAAAAGTTAATTTTCTGCCAAAAGTAATACCTAGTAAGATTGGCATATTTTTAGACTATGAATTGGGTGAGATTTCCTTTTACAACTTGAGTGATAGATCTCTTCTTTATGTTTTTAATGATTATTTTACAGGAGCACTTTGGCCCTATTTCCATACTGGAACTGACTCAAAACCTCTTAAAATCTGTACAGTAACAGATTTTGAATAATAAGCTATTGGGAGACTTATTTATCTATTAACCTTAATAACACTCTGTAATGTGCTTTGTTCTTTTTATTGTCTTTATCAGTTTTGACATAGTACAGTGAAAAATGAGATAGTGATCTCACCATATATACTTATGTGTACACACACAATGAATAGATAATCTTCCCTCTGTTTGTTTTTGAACATGTGCCCTCTCTGCTCAGCTGCCATCCCTCACCTCATTGGGAAACTGACCTTTTTTCTCGAAATCCCTGTGATTAGTTGTTTTCCTTCTTAGGCTTACTCTACTCAAGGAATCACATTTTAACAATATTGGGGCTTCTAATCCATGAACTCATTTATTTGGGTCTTTAACTTCTCTCGGCAGTTTTTGTAGTTTTTAGTATATCTGACTTTAACATTTTTGGGTAGATTTATCCCTAAGTAGAATCCATTGGATTTTCTGTAGAGGTGCTCATGCCATTTGTAAATAGATTTTCACCTTTTCATTTACAATCTAGGTTCTTTTTCTTTTCTTGCCTATTTTCACTGACTAGGACCTCCAGCACAGGGTTGATTCTTATTTTTGATTGGGTTTACCCATCATTTTACTGCTCACATTGACTCAATTTCTATACTTTTTTCTGTTGTTACTTTTATTACCTAACTTGGATAGTTCTCAGTCTTATAATAATCTGTTTAATACTGTCGATTCAATATTACCTAACCATTTCCCCACTGATGGGTATATATTCAGGTCATGTCTAACTTTTGCAAATAATGTACATTGAATATATATTTATACTTTTCAATTGTGGACCATAATGAAAAAGAAAACACCCACATAAGCCAACACTAACAACACCTTTGAACTTTCCTTTGTGCCTCTTCTGAGCCCCAGTCTCTTCCTGGTTCTATTCAGTTTCCTCCACCATTCTTAATTTGACATTCCATTGTTCTTGCTTTTTACCATGTATCTCTGTATCCCTAAATAATGTTTAGTTCCACATGTTTTTGAGTTTTACATAAAATCAATACTGGATTATTCTGTCAGGTATTTCCCCCATTCATGTTCATGAGATTCATCATGCTTTTGCTTGAGGTTTTATTTGTTTTCACTCTACTTCTGATGGATACTCAGTTTGAAACTGAAAATTATACATCTGGTTTCTTTGTAGAGTGAATTGATGGGCCTTCATCTTTATTGGATAATGCAATTTTTTCACCAAAGTGTTGTGCCATTTTACACTCCTACACAGTGTATAAATGTCTTCATTGTTCTGCACTAACAGTTAAATTTTAACAAATTCTTTACTAATTTACAAGATGTTAAATGTTATCTCTGGATATAATTATTTCTATGATTTCTAACAGCATTTTTCCATACGTTTAACAATCATCCCTGTTTCTTCCCTATAAAGTACCTGTTCTTTTTTTCTTTGTTTTTCTTTTTTTTTAATTGTCTTGCTAAGATCAGCAATGAACTCATTTTTAAAATTGACTTTAGAGAGAGAGGAAAAAGAGAGCTAGAGGAACATCAGTTTGTTCCACTTATTTGTGCATTCATTTGTTGATTTCTTGTACGTGCCCCGACCAGGGATCAAACCCACACCTTAGTGCATTGGGACAATGCTTATAACCAACTGAGCTACCTGGTAGTGCTCCTTGTTTTTCAGTTAGTCTTTGTCTCATTGATAACAATTCTTCTGGGTTCTAGCCCTGTAGAAGTAATAGTCACTACAGGTATCTTCAAGTTTATCTCTTATGGTGTCTTGTACAGAACTTATGTTTGATGTAGTTGATTGTATTGGTCTTTTTGAGGTTTGCATTCTTGCTTAAGAAATCCTATCCTACACTAATGCCGTTAAAATACTGTGTGCTTCTAAACGTTTTAAACACCTACTTGGAGTTGATACTGTTTGGGGGAATAGGGTGGGGCTTGCCTGGATATTTAGTTATATATGATGAATAAATAACCAGTGGTCACAACTTATTTTATTAAGTAGTCCATCATTTTTGCAACTGATTTGCAATGCTACCTATATCTGATACTGAATCTGTTCTACCGGTCTGTTGGTCTATCCTTGGGCAATACCATACTCGAATATTATAGCTCGCTCATTCATGGTATCTGGTGGAAATTTTCATCTATTCAGGGTTATCTTGACAACTCTTGGCCTCTTCCATGTAAATTTACAATCAGTTTACTAAATTAAACATAATCATGGAGAATTAATTTGAAATTGCAATGAAGTTGTAAGTCAAATTGGACACAATAGACAATCTTCACTTTGTTGAGTTGCCTGAACATAATATACCTTTATATCTATTTAAGTGTCTCTTAATAATAACTTATATAACATCTACCAGTTGGCTGCCTTAGGTTATAATTAAACTTTATAACTCACATAACATCAAGATTACTCAGAAGGATATATAGTAATCAGCTTGCCAGCAGCTTTCCTTTTTATGGAAATCCTTGCTGTAGTCTGTATAGCTTAGAAACCCAGGAGTACTTCTCAGGTTTCCTATGAAATGGCTCAGGTGGACATAAGTAGACATTGAGCAGGTGAGGGACCTGCATTGACAAAAGCTTCACATTCCAGAAGACCACTAAATCTTAATTTCGTGACAAGTGGGCTCCATAGATTGAAAAGGACCTTCTGAAATTTTGCTAAAGAGTGATTAAGTGATCTCTGGAGGAAGCACATATACAAGGCGGCAAAAGTTTTGGAGTTTGAACTTGGTAGGTTTTGGAACCAGTTTCCTTACCTTTAAAACAGAAAAATAATCGACTTCATAGAGTTGATGAGAGACTAAGTGCTACCAGCTGCCACCCTCAATAATACCATGACTTCAGACCTAGTCTCCCCTTTCTCATTTCAATTAAACAATGCAGCTAAACATTTTGCGCTTTAAGAATAGTTTATTTGATACCAACTGAATTTTTTTAATCTAGTTTTAATGTTTCTGTTAATGTTCCGTAATTGTTTACAAGATTTATTAGAATTACCAACCATTGCTTTATAATCAACATTGCCAACTTCTTAGAGGCAACCCCTTTCAACTCATGTTCTTTGGGTATTTTATAGTCACTAAATAAGCTAATAGTGATACTTATGAGTTTTTCAGTTTGAGGTATTTGATGTCTTACTTTGGAAGATGAGAATTTCACCCTGGCCCTCTCCAAATAGAATTCTTCGTTCTTGCATATTTTCTGATGTTTACATGCAGTGGTCTAAATCTCTCAATTTAAGCACATGTAGCTTTCTACCACTTTGATTTTGCAGATTACCCAAGGAGCCATCTGACCAACCCCAGTGCCGGCAGGTACACTAAGCCAACTGCTCAGATATCTTGGGTATGGATACCCCTGGCTTCTCTTGAGTTTTTCCCATTTCCATATGTTTTTCCATTTGGAGGTTGGTGTCTCATTTTGTTGGAGAACATCCTTCAGTAGCTTCCTAATCAGAGTGCATGGGAAGTAAATTTTGAGGACTATATGTCTGAAAATGTCTTTAGGCTATCCTGCTATTTAACTGAAAATTCCTCAGGGTATAAAATTCTAGTTTTGAAATAATTTACTAATTTTTAGCATTTTTATTGTGAGATATACTGCTGTGGTATCTGAAGTGTGTAAAACACATCAGCATAGACAATATGCTATAAGCACTTTTTAAAAAATTTTTATTGATTTTTAGAGAGACGTCAGTTCGTTGTTTCACTTATTTATGCATTCATTGGTTGGTTCTTTTATGTGACCTGACTGGAGATGGGACCCACAACCTTGACAAATTGTGATGACATTCTACCCAACAGAGCTACCCCACCAGGGCCTAATCACAGTTTTCAATACTGTATACAGAATTGGTCTGTTAGCCTGACAAGGAATTTATATTCAGGGATGGTCAGCTAGCTTTCCCATGAAGAAACTCAAGCTCCGTGTGCTACAATTGCTTCAGTTATCTTAATCTATAAATTCTGAAGCTATAATTAAAATAATGGATTACAATGGACCAAAAAATGGGAAGGCATTGGTGGAATTGGACATTTATGGATTGACTGAAGTATTTGAGTCACTCCACACTGTAGCAGGTATAGGACAATAAAGTATAGGGAAGGAATCGCAGGCTGTACTTCATTAAACATGAGCCTAGAACTCCAAAAACGCCTGTTCAGCCATTGATTTTTTTGAGGATGCTGGTAGCCTTGTCGTAACCATCAATATAATGTTAGATGAATCTTGCTTTATGGAATTGTGTTTGCTTTAAGTGAACCATTTACAAGATCAAAGCACCTAAAGGACAGAATGCTGGGAACAATGAGGTTACAAACAAGATTATGAATGTATAATTACTGCTTGCTAAATATACAGACTATTTAAAAAATGTCCACATGTAGGGCAAAGTTGTGACTGAGACTTGATTTTTTTTTTATTACCCAGTAGTTGTTAACCTTTACACACAAAGAACTATTGACAGTTATCTACTGAGGGGAGCAATAATTGTGCAAATCAAATTGGTTAGGTCATTTCTTATTATACATGATGGAAAACCTGTGTAAATAATGTAGAGGTATTCCTTTATATGTTTAAAGGAAAAGACTGATACCATAATCAACTGTCTACCACTCAACTTAAGAAATATACCTTTAACTTAAAAGCCCCTGTACCCCACCTTAGCTGCATCCCATTTCCTCCCTGGAACCAAGTTGTGAAAAAAGCCTGTAATCATCATTCTTTAGTTAAAATGAACTCGCCCTGGAGTTTTTATCATTTAATAGTGGTTGTGGATACTTTTAACAGCAGTTAGTGATTGTCAGTCTGACTGATACCGTTTTCTCTGCTAGTTCACTAGAGCTTTGAGTGTGAAAACATGTCTGAAAATTTTGTTTTCATTTCTTGTCTAATATCCTATTCTTCATACTTGAAGGCTTTCAAGGCTGCAGCCTGTTCATTTTCCAGTAAGAGCATACATTACTCAGAACCAGAGTTTAATTTCTCCCTCTAATATTCTGTAGCTTTAATGTATTTATAATAGAGTGTAATAACTTTTACATGGTTTTTGCCTCTTAGAGGCAGCTTGCTCTATGGTACAGCAGGTGAGCCCAGTGGGACACTATTACAAACAAACTCTCTAGGTCCTCCTCACTGAATGAATGAATGAATGAATGAATGAATGTAGAGAGCCTGACATTATAGTATTTCCATTCTAGCCTTCTACTCGTGCTACTTATTTGGAGTTGGTTGGCAACTTCAGTGATCTATCAAGGTATTAATACTAAAATACCTGCCGACAGAGTGAGTGCCAGACAAGGCAGGGAAAGAAAGCGTTTAGCTCTCCCCAGGACTGGTGATTGCAAGAACAAGGACAGTTGGGCCACAGGGACATCAGTGGGTCTCTGGGAACCAGCAGTCAGGGTTGCCATGCCTCGGTGTAAAGTCTGTCAAGGTGACCTACTCAATGCCCTGAGCAGGGAACACAGTACTCACCCAGCTGACCCTGCACGGCTTCTGCTCCAGAGGGTGGGGCTAGGTTGAAGAGAACAGCTCTTCTGCCCATACCCTGTACCTTTACACCTTCCTGGCGCCTGACGTCATGGGGAGGCTCGGGGGTTACCCTCTACCTCCTTCAGCCCCACCAGGCAGCACAAGCCAGCCACGCTCGACGCCCCTGCGCTGCACGGCCAATCATAACTTGGCAGCTCAGACTTCTGCCTCAGTTCTGGAGAGCTGCTGGTCCAGCGAGCGCCTCTGGCTGTACAGGTGACATAGCTGGGCCAAGGTAATTGGTTCCTTTGCTTTCTGCTGCCCATTCCCACCCCACCAGATTGTGCATGTTCTCTACCACCATTGAGCCAAGCAGATTCCGGGCCCCACCCTTAAATCTCATTAGACTACCACAGTGGACACCCCCCACCGCCACCCAGCAGACCCCTCTAGCCTCCTATCTTCTTTCGTGTCTCCTTTGTCACCCAAAGAAGGTCTAGGAAAGGCACTGGCTTTTTGAATGGACACTCCAAGTGTGACATTCCAGGCTCCACCTGTCTAACCCAAAACAGGTTACTAAATTTCCCAGACTGTCAGGGATACTAGCAACCATGGTAAAAGCCCTTTCCGTTTCCTTGGGACTTATGAACATTTCAAATAAACCCAATCATGGTGTTTGGCACATATGCCCTTGAACAACTAGAATAGCTTAGACACATCAAATTGATGTTCCATTTTGACACTTGTTTTCCCTTTGATTTTAATCTGACGTATTAAACATTAAGGAATTAATCTGTATAAGAGATTACTTGGAGATAACTTATTTTTTATGTCTTATAGAGTGCTGAATTCCACCTTAAAAGTTAAAGCATAGCCCTGGCTGGTGTAGCTCAGTGGATTGAGTGCGGGCTGCGAACCAGGAATCGCAGGTTCGATTCCCAGTCAGGGCACATGCCTAGGTTGCAGGCCATGTCCCCCAGCAACCCCACGCTGATGTTTCTCTCTCTACCTCCCTTCCCTCTCTAAAAATAAATAAATAAAATCTTTAAAAAAGAAGTTAAAGCATAAAAATAACACTTAAAGGGATTTCGGGAGATTTTAAATATATATTTATTTTCTGATTTTATTATTACCTTAAACACCAAAGTGATAAAACACTGCCAAAAGTTTGAACATAAATGAAAGTACAAAAAAACATTTGCAATATTAGAGTAAATATTTCCATCAGAGACTATGACTCATATCTGTAAAGTTTCAGCAACATAAGAAAATAATACATGACTCAAGAAAACTAAAGGACACAGAAATAAGATGGAATTGGTCAATGTTCAAAATTATGTTCAAACATGCTAATAAAACATGAGGTTGGAGATGTGAGGTTGTTATAAACAGATTTGTAAAACTTGAAAATACTCCTTACTAGGGATGGTAAGCATGGCAGATGACAATTCTTGTTCATAGGAAGGTGATCTGAAAGCAATCAAAATATAGTTTTCCGAATTTACTGGGTTTTGTCATTGTACCAGTAACAAAACTTACAAGAAATTATTCTGTATCTATATTAATACTACTAGAAATCACTAGATGTGTACTGAATTTCCATTTTTACTTCCAAACACCAGAAAAGGCTAAAAGACTATCATCAGAGAAATACTTGCCATTTTTATTACATCTTATCAAAGGGAATGTCTACCAACATATCATTGATGATGTGAACCTTAATCACTTGATTAAGGCAGTGTTTACAAGCTTCTCCACAGTACAGTTACATCTCCTGCTCCTCCCCCACTTTTTCATACTGTAATCTTGGAAAAAAGTTACCATACTCTTTGCAGACAGACATGGTGCTCTAATGCCAAGTGTTAAGCCACGGTAGATCCCCACCCAAAATATGGATGTTTCAGGACTGATGGTGCCACACACCAGAAGGATATGAAAAGGTTTACTATTTCTGTAATAAGGTTTACAGGGAGAGCAGGTGTTGGGAAAGGAGACAGCTTTGGGTTGTTTATGGCAGTTACTGGGTGGTGGTAGTGGGAAGATGCTGGCACTACTAAGGGCTTACTTGGTTTGAACTTCCCACCTGCAAAGGGTCGAGCACCTGGGCCTTCTCTTCAGCTTTCCCAGGTGTGAGGAAAAAAGGATACAAGAAGGGTGAGTCCTAAAAATCCCATGAAGACACCATCTGTAACAACATCCTGAAAAACAGTTTGAAGCAATCAAGGCCTTACTCCCAACACATACAGAAATGAGAGAAACTGTCAATTCTACCTTCTCTTCCACCTGAAAGGTAAGGAACTTATGTACAGGCCTGACAGGCACACAAAATTTGTAATATATGTAAATGCACTAAAAGTTTATTAAATTACAATGTGAATTACACATTTCCCTTTCTATACTGTGAATTACAATGTATGCATCCTAAGACTTTAGAAACACTTTACAGTTATTCTCCACATCTCCATTTGTTCCCACAACATATCTTGCTATTAAGCCAAATTGGACAAAAAAAAAAAAAGAAAAGAAAACATCCCATGTTCAAGACATAGAGGTACTGAGATAAATTTTTTGGTGCTAGATTCACTGCGAGATAGTTGTACAAAATTCAAGCTACTGTTCAAAAATCATAGCAAGAAAATGAGGCAAAGTCACAGGTCATCATTTGTAATCTCTTACAGAACAGACTCTAAGAGGTTTAGGATCACATCCAATATAGAAGTAAGGCTTTAGCACTTCAGAAAATTTATCCATGAAAGAATGGATGTGAGACCTGTCATTCAAACTGTAAAATGAAACCTGCCCCAACTCATAGTCCAGATAGATGCCAATCCCTCTGGGATTCTCTTTCAGCACAAGGATGACGGGAACAGGCCCTCGTGCCACATAATCACCATTATGCAGCTGAATCGTCCAACATCTGTTCTGTCCTGGTGGGGACTGCTTTCTCTCCCTGGTGAGGGAGCCTTTACAAATGCCCACAGCCCACTCGGACTTGTTATGTACCTGGACCTCCCAGTAATGTCGGCCACAATCAAACTCTTCAGAACCCAGCACAACGGGGTCAATCATAAATCTCTTTGGATTCCGAGAAACTCTTTGCTTTTTCCTCACAAATGTCACCGACTTTTTATCCTCAGACACAAGCAGATTAGGATGTGCTGTCTCAGGATCCAGAGTAACTTCTTCTCTAAATTTCTCTATAATTTGCTGCAGGGCCGAATACTGTGGGGGAAGACTGCACCCTTCCCCCCGTAACTGGACCCAATACACATCTGGGGGTTTCAGGCTTTCACAACTGTGGAGGACACTCTTGATGTCAGCCAGCACTTTCACATCTGACATCACGCTCTTTTCTGCCACCACCTTTAGTAGACTGTTCAGGCTGGAAATGTGGTCTGCAAATGCAGTTGTGTTTGCACTGAGTTTCTGTTGAATGTCCTTCTCTTCTTCAGCTAACCTTGAAAGAACAGCCTCTT